>JBBPJQ010000250.1:0-32637 GCA_038088795.1 Boletus rex-veris
GTATGCTTCAATTCTCATCTGATAAGCTTGGGAAGATAGCAGGGGATATGTTACTATGTATACTAGAGGCTGATATGGTTTCATTGAACATCCATCTATGGTATCATTGTAGATCTCTCTATTATTGAACAAGTGAAAAACAATCTGCAAACATCATGTTGGTGGAAGCCGCCTAGAAGGCGGAAACACTGGCGGGACGCTCACACAAAAGAGAACATGGATGAGCATATCGATTGCAGGAGAAAGAAGGGGGAAAAGAAAGATAGCGTATACAAGAGAAACATGTCCACTATATATATGTCTGGAGGAGCAATGATGCAAGAGAGGGAAGGACCATCTATGACGTAGATCATAGGTTGGAATGTATATTGGAATGTATGTTGGAATGTGGTTGGAATATGGTGACGTAGTAAGTCTAGGCTTACACCCTCCCACCCTATGAAGAAAAATGTCGTTTCCAAACGTCGAGAGCCTTGCACTTGTCCAAATCCTTCCGAGACAACCATTCGTTGTCCACCAGTCCAAAACCACTCCATCGTACTAGGTATTGTTTACCACGACCAACACGACGTTCCTCAACGATGCGGTCGATGCGGTGTTCAAATTTTCCATCAGGCGTAAGCACCAGCTTGGGTCGGGTAGGAACACGAGTTGGGAAAAGCATAGGGTCATTGGCGATATAGGGCCGCAGATGGCTGACATGGAATGTAGGTGACACGCGAAAGTGAGTAGGTAGCTCGAGAGTGTACAAGGATGTTGTGGGGTCAGCCACAAGGATGCGGTAAGGGCCGTCGAAGCATGGCATGAACTTGGCTACCCGTTTAGCGCCCTTTGAGAGGTATTCGTGTTGCCAGTTCTTGGTGGATAACATGACGAGGTCACTGACAGCGAAGTGAGGGTCAGCTGTGCGTCAACGGTTGGCTGCGGCTGCTTGATGAACCTTGGCGGAAAACAGGTTGTCCTGTGCCTTGAGCACATCCATCTCCAAGCGAGACAGGAAGTCGCAAGCCTCAAACTCTTCAACCTGGGTCTCTGCTGCGGAGACAGGAGGGATGAGGTGAGGAGAGCATCCAATGTGCAGCTGGAAAGGCAAGAAACCAGTACTCGCATTCACCAAATTCATGATATGGAAACGTACATGAGGAAGTGCCTTTACCCAACCTTTCTGATTCCGTTCCACAAGGAAGCAGATGCACTGATTGACCATCTTATTCGTGTGCTCGCTCGATCCGTCAGTCTGCAGGTGATAAGCGCTCGACATTTTCAGGTGTACACCGGTAACTCGATGTAAGCTCTTCCAGAACTTCGAGAGGAATAGCTTATCGCGGTCAGAAATGATCTCTCGTGGCAAGCCATTCTCGCAGAACCAATGGTTGAAGAAAAGACTGGTAAGCTGTGGAGCCGTGAGACTGTCGCGACACAGAATTAACTGTACATCGGCACCAAGGCGGTCTGTCATGGTGACAAGCATATTGAAGCCTTGATCCTCGGGCAATGGCCCAACAAAATCAATAGCAACTGAATCGCCATGTTTGTCTGGCACGGGCAAGGGGTGCAGCGGTCCTGCGGGAGCAGTTGTCAGAGACTTGTGATGCATACACTCATGACAACTGGGGAGATACAACTCAAGCAAATCCTTGCGCATGTTCGGCCAGTAAAAGGATCGACGAAGCGCCTCGTAGGTCTTATCCGGTCCAAAATGTCCTAGCAAGTCATGGGCAAGGTGAAAAACATGCTCATGCAGAGTGTTGACACAAGGGATGACAAGCCGGTCCGTGATGTAGAGCAACCCATTGTGCTCAGTGAGTCCCGGCATTGATCCCAACAGTGCAAACAGCTTCCGACAGTAAGGGTCATCTGTATACCCCTGTAGGAGCTCAAGAATGAAAGAGTGGTTGTGCTTGATGGTCAACGACGTGGAACTGGTTGCTATGAGGTGATCTTCTGGATCCAGATCCCAATCCTGACGGCGAGACAGTGCGTCCGCCGCAACATTATCCTCGCCCTTGATGTACTGGATGTCGAGGTCAAATTGCGACATATATTCCACCCAATGTGCTTGTCGCCATGACAAGTCCTTCTGACGATCGAAATTCTGCAAGGTGCGGTGATCAGTGAAGACAATGACTGGGGTACCGAGCAGCTCGATCCTCCACTTCTTGAGCGCACGGATAATGGCAAGAAGTTCTTTTTCATGGACAGGGTAGTTTAATTCAGCATTGCACAAGGGGGCTGAATCGAAAGCCACTGGTCGTGCACTCTTCCAGTCTGGTCCCCAGGACAGAACAGCTCCTGTACAAAAATCAGAAGCATCCGTCGTTAAGAATATGTGGTTATCACTGGGGTTGTCATGGTTAATTGTGGTAAGACAGATGGGGCTGGTGACCAGTTCCTTGATTCCATCAAAGGCACGTTGGTGCTCATCTGACCATGTAGGGAAACGCAACTCGGCACCTTTTGTGGTCAGCGCATTCAAGATGGACGTAAAGGCTGCAAGGTCAGGTAGGTGGTCCGCAAGGTAACGTACAAGTCCCAAGAACGAGCGAACCTCTGAGGTATTCCTGGGGCAAGGCCAGTCTAGAATCCAAGAGACTTTGGATGGGTCTGCCTCGATTCCTCGTGTGGACATGTGATGACCCAGAAAATGAACCTCCAGGCTAAATAGGTCTGTCTTCTTTGGCGAACAATAAAGGTGTGAGGCGCACAGGGCGTCGAGCACCAGTCGCACACTCCTCTCGTGCTCGTCAATCGTCTGCGACCAGATGATGATGTCGCCCAAGTAGACATGACAGATCTTTCCGATCAGATGTCGTAGCGCTGAACACATTCGACGCTGATGCACCACAGGAGCGTTCTGTACACCCATTGGCATCACCGTCCACTCATATAATCCCCAAGGCGTATGCGTTGTGAGCCACTTGATGTCGTCTGGGTGAACCTTCGTCTGAAAGAAGGAATTAGTCATATCAATCTTTCCGAAAATTTTACCCTTCGCGCAATCTCGTAGTATCTCCTCGATGCGTGGCAATGGGTGGTTGTCCAGTATGGTGTTACTGTTGAGCACACGAAAGTCATTTACCCAACGCAGTAGCACCGTTGGATCCGCTTTGGGAATAATAAAAGCCGGCGAGGAATGTTCACTGTTGGAGGGTTGTAGACGTCCAGCCGCAATGTGTTGTTGTAGCAACGTATGCCAGGCCTCACGGTATTTCTTTGGACAATCATAGGAGCGAAGTTGGATAAGCTTGCTGGCGTCGCGAGGTTGAACACGGAAAAGGACATCATCAGGAAGGGAGTCACAGTGAGGGATGTCTGCGGGGAAGCGATCCTGGTATTCTGTCCTTACTGCAGCATTTCGTCCTGCTAGATCCTCTAGAGCCGCGAGGGATCCAATGCATTCCTGGATGCAAGCAATAACGTTGATGGGTGCGACATGTTCACATTGCCGCTCGATGTCGCTCAAACGGAGTGGGAGTACATGGCGTAATTCATGTTGTAGTTTAGTGCGCAAGCCAAGAACGTCGGATCGTGATGGTGTGACACGTTTACCTGTCGAAGGCGAGATGACAGGTGGATGGAGGAGATCATATTGGGAATCTTTGGTGATACAGGTGCGAGTTTCGTGATCTACGACGATCTTGTTATGCTGCAAGAAGGGACAACCGAGAAGAATGGGGCTACAAAGGGAGGGAGCGACAATTGCTCGTACAACGCGGCTTTGGAATTGTGCGTCTAATGAAGAAAGTGAAAGGTTAACATATTCGGAAAGTAATGTTTGTTGTCCATCTGGAGAAGAGCCCAAGGCTGTCTTGATAAACTTCGCTGAGGGAAGGCGACGTCGTCGCAATCCCAGTCATTCGATGAGTTGCTGATCAATCAGAACTAGGGAGGAACCATCATCAATAAGTGCATCTACCTCGATCCGATGATCAAGCAGAGGGCCATCAATGGTACATTTCCATCGAAAATGAGGGACAGAAAAGGGGGCCATGCACTCATCTCCTGAATCTGTACCATTACCAAGAACCGCGGAAGGCATGACAACTGCTACAAGATCATCATCATCGACTGCCGCAATCATCGCAGTCTTGATAGAGGTTTTCTTCTGGAGTTTCGCAACGCCGGCTAGAGTAACCACCGTATATGTCTTAGCGTCTGGGAAGCCGTTAGGGCAGTTCCGTGTGGTATGTTCTTGAAAGGGTAATCGGCATTTGAAACATCCAGCATGGTCACGAAGAATCTTGCGTTCCTCGTCAGTGAGCGCAGGCAGGTGTGTGATTGAGGACAGTGATGAAGAACTCGCAACGCCTTTATCTGCACCTCGTCTATCAGCATCGTTTGTTGTATGGTTCCTGGGTTGTGATCGCAAGGAGAGATCGATGGTGTTGCGGAGCAGCTTTGCCTCTCAAAGCCGCTTCTCGTCAAGCTTCTTGACCTTCTCAATCCATCTACGGAAGTTGGCTTCATCTTTTGTGCTTGACACACGGTACTCAATCACGAGATCCTTGTTCATGTTCGCTTCGAAGTGATAGATGAGATTTAGATCAGACATGTGCGCCTTGTCGCCGACGAGTAAAGAGTTCTGGGTCTGGACATCGATGATCCATTCGTGGAAGGGTCGGGAACCTTGGCGGGATGAAAGCATTTTGAGTCGTAGATCGGCTGCCCAGTCCGATGGTAGCCAGTATGTCCGAACGTCTTCCATGAAGGTCGTGAAGTCGAGGTGGTTAAGCCGGACAGCGTCGATAGCATACCATTATTGAATTCGAGAGTCGAGAAGTCCCCAGGCGATGCGTTGGACCTGGTCTCCTACAGCAACACTCTTGTGGAAAAAGTACTGTAAGCATCCCATCTCCCACTTGCGGAGTTGTTCAGGAGTCACATCACCGGCAGTGAGTGTCGGAGGTTTCGTCGGCGAGCTTTGTTGATACTCTCCAGCCGCCATTGTCATACGTCGCAAGGTGGTGACTGGGCTGAAGTTGAGAGAGGAATCGGAGGAGGAAGAGGTGTCTAGAAGGCTGGGAATGTCAGATAGTGAATCATCTGATGCGGACTTATCAGCAGCATCCGATAACGAGGTGTCTGTTGTGAAACTGTTTGGTGGTGATGGGTGACCAGAGGCAGTGCTTGATACAGGGGAGTCAATGGCAATGGCAATGGCAATGGCAACAGCATTTGAGGTCTCTGAGAAGACGGTGGTGATAGGGTCGTTGGTTGATGTGGCGGTGTTGTCTGAGTCGGTGTTGATATTGTCGTTGGCAGCGGGTGGTGCGGCAAGCCGCGAGCGGCTTCGTGTGATGGGCACAGTGTCAATGGCGGCATCAATGTCAATGGCGGCATCAATGTCATGAAAGTGACAGCGTCGAACGGAAAGGAAGTACGCTCTGGTA
The DNA here is from genome assembly GCA_038088795.1 of Boletus rex-veris. Lineage (NCBI taxonomy): Eukaryota > Fungi > Basidiomycota > Agaricomycetes > Boletales > Boletaceae > Boletus > Boletus rex-veris. Next base: position 5,391 of record JBBPJQ010000250.1, read on the forward strand.
CGTTCAAAAAAAAGTGGAAGCCGCCTAGAAGGCGGAAACACTGGCGGGACGCTCACGCAAAAGAGAATGTGGATGAGCATATCAATTGCAGGAGAAAGAAGGGGGAAAAGAAAGATAGCGTATACAAGAGAAACATGTCCACTATATATATGTCCGGAGGAGCAATGATGCAAGAGAGGGAAGGACCATCTATGACGTAGATCATAGGTTGGAATGTATGTTGGAATGTATGTTGGAATGTGGTTGGAATATGGTGACGTAGTAAGTCTAGGCTTACAGTTGGATCTGGAGAGGGATCTGAGTGGTGGAATACGTGGGGGATAGATGCTATCAAAATGTACACAGCTTGGTGAGTCACCTGCAGCAGTGCTATGGCTTTCCCAGAGTAAAAGATGGTCTGGAGGAGAATATAAGATATCTGTACCACCTTTGATCCTGGCCACTTGTGCTTGTTATATGTTTTAGATATATATGTAGACTATTTGGGAATGTAGTTTAAAACTCCATATTCCTGGACCCGAATGGTCCAGGTCTGAAATTCCAAAATGTGTGTCGTTGCATGGCACAGCGGACCAGTGACTCCGTTTGTTAATACATTTCCACGCCATCCGCTTATGCGATAAGCTCCTATCACGTGCTAGATCTTGGCGCAGTTTGACTCCTAATTCTGAGCTTCTCTCCTAATTCTCAACTTCTCTCCCTTCATGTCGACAAGCCTCACCGCAATAAGCTCCTATCACATGGCTAGACCTTGGTGCAGCTCCTAATTCTGAGGTTCTCTCCTAATTCTCAACTTCTCTCCCTTCACGTCGACAAGCCTTGCTGCTACTAGTTACTTGCACCACATAAACAAATAGCTTTCTTATGGCCTTACGGAATCTGGTTGTGGAAAAAGTCTGTTAGTGCCCAGCCACTAAAAAGGAGGTACTTCATGCAAAAGTATGTGTTACTCACTGATTATCGCTTCTGCTCTGACACTCGATAGTGTCTGGTGTTCTTTTAGTTCAGGAGGTGTTCGATGGAGAAGATCACTTGACCAATTTTCGTGTTAGCCTCAGTCATTTGCATCGAGAATTTCAGTTTGTTGGTGTTCAATCAGCTCCTTTGGACAGTCGGATGGTCGTCCCAAACAGTCCAAATTTGGTGGTGTTCACGACGAACGTCACTGAGTTAGTTGAGCAGTTTCAGTTTTTTATTTGCAAACAACTGCGTATGTTAGCTCAAGTGCATAGTTTATCATTTAATGCACTCTACCAGCGAAGAACAATGGTTGATCTCTTACAACTACATGGAGCATGCACATGTCCTCGAGTTCATCTTTTGTTCCGATGGGTTGCTTGCCCTCGACAGAACGTTCACATTGTCTTTCTAGAAGCACCTCAACCCCCCGAAAGTACCATTTCACATGCACGAGCTCATCAAGCACTTTTACGTCAAGAGGCTTGTGGTCAAGAAGAGGAGACAGAACAAAACCAAAGATGACATGAGAACGCTGTGCGCCAACAGGACCGAAGACAGTTACAAGTCTCGGATGCCATTCATCATAGCCACTTTCCTGATTTAAAAGACTTTGATGCAAAGAAAGAGATCATTCAAGAATGGCAGGAACGCATGGATCCATCTTGCTTTGTTGAAACTGCTTGTGCTGTTTGTGCATGGTCTTTTCATGGTTCAGCCCTTACGGAACTATCTCCCTCCCCGGACATTTTGGAGTTGCTACAAAACGATAGAATTCCATTCCGGTTGCTTCCATCATCGTATGATTCACAAGTGTATTGTTGGGCAATCCTTTGTCCGGAAGGGATGATGTCGTTGGATCGCCTTGGTAATCTTCGGATATGTGCCTGCTGTCGAAATGCACTTCTTGGAAAACCTGCTTGTCAGCCATGCTATGCACTAGCGAACTTTCTCTACTATGCTAGAGACCAATTACCTGAGGATGTTGCCAATGCCTTTTGCACTGCTTCGCCATTCGATCTGATGTTGATCTCGTGCTGTTGAGCTTCCATTATCGCTCATCATTACGTCTGTCAGGGCGCACGTGGAGGGTATGTGCCAGAAGAAAGCGCCCAATGTTTTAATAGGGGAAATGTAGCCATTTTCCCTCAAGATCCCAGGCCACTTCAAAACATGTTACCTCCAGGAGGTGATGATATTCAAAACTCTATATGTGTTCTATTTTCTGGAGCCAGCCAAAAACCTACTATGGAAACGTTAAAGTGGTTCGGTCCTGTCCTTGTTTCAAAATCAAGAGTGGCCACTATGATAAAATTTCTTGTTGACACCAATGAATGGTACCAAACCGAAGGAGTTTGTTACAGTCAACATAACATGGATGAGTTATTCACGCCTACAGAAGGTGATTTGGACATTGGCACACTACAGTATATGCAAGTGGAGTCTGTTTCTGACAAGAGCAGGATGAATTGGACTGGTGAAGATTGGGTTGAAATGTAAAATGAAATTGTTATGGATAATGTGGCTTATACAATGGGAGATCATTCACCTCATAGTCGTGAATCTATGAAAGCTCACGCATTAGCGTACGCTTTGGACTGTCAATGGTTCATAAACCCTCAAGCTGGAACACAATATATTAGCGACAATCATCCCGGTTTTTTATCCTTCCTATTCCCTCATCTCGATCCTTGGGGGATCAGCGGGTTTAACCATCCAGGCCGAGCTGCTTTGCAACAAATATCGTTTGAGGTCCAGGTCAAATGTCTACTGTGCCAATTTCAATCGCCATTCGCTCAGGACCCCAATTTTCCTTTTATCTGTTGGAATATCATACAAAAAGGTGCTATCATGCGTCAAGCCATGTTTACTATCAAAACCTCTGACCAACGAGCAACGGCTCACGAACTTGCTGAACTTGCACCATCATTGACAGATGTCACAAACAAGTGGTCGAAGGACATACATGCAAAGATTAGCACTGAAAACAAAAAGCATGTGGTTGGGGTGCTTCAGAAATTACAGCTCGCGACCAAAAATTTGAAAGGAAGTGCTGGCTATAAGCTTTGTCATCACAATGAAATCCATTCGCTCATCCACTGATTCTCCACCCCAGCATTATTCATTACAATAAATCCCCATGATTTATTGTCTGTTTTATTGGGCACACTAGGAGGAGTATCTGAAGATGTTTGGCAAACAATGGCATTTTATGAAAGGGCTGTGTTCATTGCCAGCCACCCTGACACAGCGGCACGTGCATTTGATGCGCAAATTAGCGCCTTTCTCGATATTGTCGTTCAATATGGCAAGGGGAGTGGTTTGTTTGGAACCTGCAAAGCATACTACAGCTCAATTGAGGCTCAAGGTCATGGTACCCTGCATTGTCATATGCTGTTATGGTTAGAAGGCAATCCAAACCCACAGGCATTGCGAGAGTGCATGGTAGAGCATCCTGAGTTCAAGCAATGTATCTTTTCATGGATAGAAGATTTGATTCACTGCGTGCTGCCAGGAACAACGGCACCAGGTGGTTCGGGACCACCTTTGGATGACGAAGATGACTTGGATTGCCATATCGAGCATCCTCCACAAGTGAGTGCAATGGATGACCATGTTTCTGACAAGAATTCCGGAAATTTGTGTTCCGACTGGCAATCAAGTGTAATTGGCATGTGCACAATGACACTTGTTACAAATACCTGGAGAAAGGAGAGACACACACAGATGACAACTGTTGCATGTGAATCAATGGTCAAATCCATGCTTGTACTGAATTAGATGAGGAAACTCTCTCGATTCTGATATGCCATTTTCATTCATGGATAAATAATTTCAATGACATTGTCTTGTTTTTGTTTCAAAGCAACATGGACATCAAGTACATTGGATCTGGCCCAGCAGCAAAAGCACTTGTATACTATATTACAGATTATATCACCAAAAGTGATTTACAAGTCCACACTGGAATCCATACGTTGCAAGCCGCAATGAAAAATCATGCTCAGAAGTTCCACAACAACAATGTATCAACTCAAAGCAGTCGGGATCGCAATCTGGTGACTAAGTATATGAACTCGCTGATGGGATGGCAAGAAATTTTGCACCAGCAAGTGATGAGCTATCTGGTCGGTGGAGGCAACTTTTATACAAGTCATCAATACAGGACATTTCGTTTTTATGAGTTTATGAATGCACTGGAACGCTACGAGCGAGAAAGAAATGACTTGGATGACAATCACCAACGAAGTGAATGGGGCACCGATGAGCTTGAGAAGGAGGTCGTATTTGATGTGTCGACAGGGAACCCAGCAGTCGTTAGCAACATGATGGACTATTGGATGCGACCACTTGAAGAACCCTTTGCATCAATGTCACTATGGGAGTTCATTGAACGTACATGCAAAGTCAGTTTAATTATTAGATAAATCAATCGCAGAGCCACTAACCGTCTTCTTAGGTTCGGAAACACAAGAGTGGTGATGAGAATGAAAGCGATGATGATCAGGACAATGAAAGGGACAACGATCATGGAACAGGATCACATGGACGTCCAAGAAATAGGCAAACCAATTTTGCATTTAATGAGCATCCACAGTTCACAACCCATGAAATAAAATTGTGCACTGAGCAGGTAGTGCTGGTTATCATTGGTGACAGCCTTCCAAAACGAGATGGCACTCTTGAGCACGAAATCAGATATCGCCGTTTCATGCTGTTGTTGTTCAAGCCTTGGCGATGCTTTTCTGATCTTTGGTGAACTGGATGCACGTGGTCACAGGCATATGAAAGTGCAGAGTTCAACGTATATTGCCAAACTTTAATGGCAAATATAGTTGTGGATTCCGAATGTCGCGATGCAAAAGCACAACACTTGAGTGCATTTGTGACTGCCTTACAATTGCAGGGTACTCATGTTGATGATGATGAGAGCGTGATACTAGTTGATGGCGATCCACTCTCAGAGCTTCTTGCAACAGGTGACAGTCTGGAAGGGGAAAACTTAACGACATTAATCAGCAGTGAGGGGGATGGAGATAATACTTTACCCACTTCGCAGCACTTAACAGACAACAAACAAGAGGTTTACAAGACGGCACGGACCCATCTTTCCTTTCAAACTGAAGGCCAGTCTCACACTGATCCAAATAATCACTGTTCCGAAATACATGATGACTTATGTCCAAGAATTAATTACCACAGTCAATGCATGGCTCAGGAGAAGAAGAAAAAATGTCCTTGACCGACAGAAGATGATGAGGATGAAACCGGCACGCCACACAAACGTCACATGCTTGTTGATCCTCAAATAAACATTAACAAATTGTTAGACAACATGCAACCTGAGCCAATCTATTCAAGCAAAATGAGTACAGAGGAAGTACTCTCTGTAATTGACGAGGTCCATGGTGAATTCTTCGCGGATGGAAATGAAGAGCAATCCCGAGCATTTCAGATCGCCGCCGAGCACTTTGCGTTTTGCAGCATGGAACAGATGTTGTTCTTTGTTACTGGCATCGGTGGGTCCAGTAAAAGTCACGTGATTAAGGCTATTGTTACACTTTTCAAGTGCTGCGGTTGCCCAGAAAACCTTCTTCTAAGTGCACTGACCAGCAGTGCCACAAATCTAATAGATGGATACACTATACACACACTAACATTTCTACCTGGAGGTGAAAGGGTTGGCAATCAGTCTCATTTACAATCAATTTGGAGCAAAGTACACTACCTTGTGCTCGATGAAGTCTCCATGGTTTCTGGTGATCTCTTGTGTCAAATATCAGAATGGATTTCAATTGGGAAAAAAGGAGATCCGAATGCAGCAAACAAGCCATTCGGGGGTGTCAATGTTATCTTTGCGGGTGACCTGGGTCAATTAAGACCTGTCAGGAGTGCTGCTTTGTTTTCAGCTGACTTACTTGAATGGTTGGCAAGCTCAACAACAGAGACAATTTGAGGCCACCAAAGTCTTTTCGGCGCATACCTTTGGCAGCAACTAACACATGTGGTGGAACTGAAGGAAAATATATATGCAGAACATGATCCACAATACATTGCACTTCTGAATCACATGTGGCTTGGATTGGGTACCATCAAAACAGAGGATGGAATGTCTGATTATGAAGTCTTGAAAGCCCATATGCTGGATAGGTTACGACTAGATGATCCCGCACAATACAGAGCACTCCAAAATGCTCCTGTGGTGTTCGGGAAATGTAGACTTCGAGACCTTTACAACGAAATGAAAGCAAAACAGTATGCAAAAGACTCTGGACAAGAGTATCACATCTATCTTGCAGTTGATAAAATCAACAAGCAATGGATACAAGGTGACGATTGACTTCAACTGTCACGGGTCCGCCCAAAAGAATCCAAAGAAAGCCTAGGACAATTACCCTTGATACCCAGAATGCCCGTCATGATCATGGAGAATCTATCAATGGAAAATAAGGTCGTCAATGGGACCAAAGGGATTTTAGAGGACATCATCTATAGAACAGTTCCAGAAGGAAGAGAAGCAGTTTGCGCCTATGTCAAAGTCAAATCCTCACCGATCAATATTGCAGGCTTGTCTAATTCAATCGTACCTATTTTCCCAAAGAGCATGCAATTCACTTACCATCCTTCCAGTTCGTGATCAATCTGAGTCAATTGCACGCAGTTGCCTCTCGTTCCTGGTTGGGCCTTTACTGACTATAAGGTACAAGGATCGTCCATGGACGCTGTAGTTGTCAACCTGGCTAGCGTGTGAGGCATTCAGAATGCGTACATAATGTTGTCGAGAGCAAAGGGTATCTGTTTTCCGTTGGTTTTCATCACATCGGATATTCTCTCGTTTGCAAGAGGATTTGAGGAAAGAGCTCACACACACTGAAAGGCTGGACAGAGAAATGACACAATGGTTCGAACATCGCAAAGAAAAAGTGGTGCGTAAGCTGTGCTTGTTCGGTTGATAAGTCCTACATGGTGCTAACTTACGCGCAATATTCATCAGTCAATGCAGGATAGTATCCGATCTGATTAAGCTAGAAGTTAATGTGAAAGTTGACCGGATTGTATTACCTGGGGTCACGTGAAACAGTGACAACCCCATAGCAGACAGAAAGGAGCAGCGAACCCTATCTTTGACCCTATGAATTTGAACCTCTGACAATGCTGAGTCTCCTTCACAACGAAATCCAATGACTGCTTTCACAACTTACACTTAACATTACATACCTACAACGACGCGACATCTTTGGCCTTTTCCATCGCCCTTCAAAACAAGGGTTGCTTACATTTAGGAGGTTCGCCTGGAATCATAAAAACATGCCCCTCCCCTTCAGCTTTCCCTAAAACATCTGTGCCACTGCGACCATGGTCCACCATGAGGAACATTCATCTGAAGAACTTCAACAGACGACCAAGTGTCAAAGGTGCACTGCACTCTTCATGAGGCTGATACGAAGGTGTTAAACATAACCACTCATACACTTTGAAAAACAGGACCATCAATATTGATGATCATCAAGTGGAAACATCAAGTGCCTGTGGAGGTCAACTAAGCGGCACAGTTGAGGAAACCAAGCACTACCAAGACTCACAGTTTATGAAAGACAATGGAAAAGAAGTTGTGATGATCGTCCCAGTCGAAGTAAAGGGTCGAGTCGAAACATCTGCTGATCGTGAAGGTCAACGAAAGGGGGATGTCAATAAAACCAAGGTTAGCCAACACCCTGACCTCACCAAGAATAAAGATCAGATCAAAATGTCTGTTGATCGCGTCGTTCAACAAAAAAGCGCAGTCAAAGAAACCAAGGTTAGCCGAAACCTCGAGCCCACCAAGGATAAAGGAAAAGAAGTTTTGAGGATCATTTCAGATGCAGCAAAGGATCATGGGCGATCAGGCGTATCTCAACCTGCTGGTTCTCATGGTCTGAACATCACAGGGCCATTGGACACTGGGTTAAACAGATCAACCAACTGTGGTGAGCAAAAGGAAGCCATCATAATGGTCAATGTGAAGAAACCAAAACCAACAACAATGGTAACGTTAAAGGAAAAAGGAGCAACAGGAGCAACACAGAACACAACCACCATTCAAACTATCATTCCTGTCCCAACTACATCACTGGTGGATCATCGTCAAGTGTCTCACTATGTTGAAGTTAGTATACTATTGGATCTTTTCCGTCCCACACTAACAATGATATAGACGGATCGAAACACTCTCCATCTACATAAACAAAGAAGCAAATGTCTATGCACTGGGCAAGATCTTACCTATCACAACCTGGGGACAATATCAACCATTTAACGATCACAGAGCAGAGCTTTGCAATCCCATGACTAACGAACCTTTGGTTCTTTGGACCATTGGTCACATTGCATCATCCTGGTTTTTGAGATGAGGTGAACCCAAGAAACAAGCATCAATCACAGTAATCCCTCTGTCTGAGCCACTTGCAGAGCAGGCAGCAAAACTTGTAGCTGGCCTTGCTAGTCCCCCTTTAAGTATGTGGCACTCACTCACTTTCTCGTATTCAATTCACCCTAATGTTTTAAACATGGAAGAAGTTGAAGATTCAATGAAAGCCGTCCGTGCTATCAAGTGGCAAAGTGGAAAAGACTCCAACACTTCAGTGAGTATTACGTTGCATCACTTGCACAGTACTGAAATGCAGACAGTATTTGTTTGATGAAGTATACGATGCTCGGGAGGTGCTGACAAATAAATCCAACATGGAACAGTACTCAGCAGCTGACCTAAAGAAAGACGACCTCGTCCTCTTAGAAACGAAAGTAACGCGATATCGGATGAAAGATGACAATAACAAATGGACAATCCAATGTGTTCAAATGGAGATGCTCGCGATTTCTCTTCTGTTCAGTGCACCATCCACTGCTGTCTCGGGCCGCAACGACACACAGGTGATTGTTGGACTATGCATTTGAGGTCACCTTGATGCACAAGTATACAATGATCTTCACTTATTTTGTTGGTTGTCATATGCAGAACTACTTCCTAAAAGATGGGAATGACTCTTGAACTCTTTCTTTGTATTTTTATTAAACATCTTGAACCAACAATGACTAGTCTGTTCTCCGTGCTCCTTATACATGACCAAATGATCGTAAGAAATGGTTACCGAACATTGGCACCCTTCCACTGAAAAGAAAAAACACATTTACGCTAGTAATATAAGAAAACAAATATCGTAACACTCTTCGAGATGAGATTTTACTTTACATTAACATATGGTTCATCATATCCATGACGCAATGAGCATCGGCATCTACCCAAGTGCCACCAAACTTCAGGAGGATCAGAGGAGTGATCTTTACATGGGGTGTGTTTAACAGAGGAATTGAAAGACATATAAAGACAACCTGAATCGAATGAAACCCTCCTTGTCTCTGAGCAGCCAACTGAATGTTTACAGACATGCACATGTTGGCCCGCCTGAAGATCCGTCAGCTGCGACTGCACCATAGATTGAATAGTGTAACCCCGTTCACTGTACTTGAGTAACACTGACAAACTTGGCACTAATACTCACCCATTGTCAAATAGCATGGGGTTAACAATGGACTGATGGGCTGACGTGAAGGAAGGATAGGCTGAGAAAAGAGTGTCCGGGAACACAAAATTCATCACCACAGTTGAATGAAACTGGAAGATAGGAGTGAGGGGAGAGGGGGAACTGAACTCGATGACATCAATTTTGTGATGGTCACGGAAGAAACTACTGATAGACCGAATATCACCTAAAGAGTAGGGTTGGAATGTGTAGCTGATCCTCTGAACAAAACTCGATTGCTCCAAGAAAGACATCAACGGCATCAACTTCTCGTTCCCAATGTATAAGTCAAGGTCGTAAGCCTTCCATGAGGAATTTTCTTGTGAAGACAGAATCTGAAGGGCAGACAAGCCAGAGATAACGGCAGATGAACCATGTAAAGCATTAAAAAATGCGGAGGGTGATGTAAAAAATCTGGTGGCCAGTGTGAGCAAATTATGACGAAACAAGTCAAGGACTGCTTCATGCATAGGGCGTGCTGTCGCAGAGAAAGCGAGCAAATCGGGAAGGGGCAAAAGATTAAACATATTTTCCCAAATGTAAAGGTTGGTGAAGAACGCTTGATGACTAATATCGTACAGCATCATGGTGGTGAACAACAAGTGGCTAAACGCCCCTAGAGTTAAGTGAGTTCAGCATGAGTAATGGTCACAAAACCCCTTTACACTAGTGTCTCACCAGAATGCAAACCTCTCCTCTTCATCTCCAACAACTTCCTGCATGTGAACCCTTTCTCTCACATTGGATTAATGGCAACTTTCAATCAACCGGCAAAGATTACAGCTTTTCTTCGTGGGAGCAGGTTCGATCAGGGGTTCATGAAGATTGAATCCAAGGACTTGCCTCCCTTGGGAGATGCATGCACACTTCATATATTCTTGGGAAGAAAGACGTCTACTGTTGTTTTCCTCGATAAAGAGCTTCATGGTGGAGCTCAAGATCTAATCCAATGTCTGTACTTGATTCTGCGCCGAAACAAACTTGACAACAAGTACATCAATCTGAAAGTAGCACACAAACCAGACATCTTGGCCATCATACAAAGGTTTGAACTCACTAAATGCTCCACCTCGGCTTAACCATTCTGAGCAGCCTCGACAATGAATAAAACATGCTCATTGAAACCAGGTTCAAGAGAGAGGTGTTGGCATACTACATCACGAACGGACAGTGGAGTGGTATAAAAGCAATCACCATCTCTGAATCAGAAAACGGAAATTTCCATGTCCCATTATGGCAGACACACTTCCCTGCGAGTCAATGCCTCACAGCAGTGACTATCAAGCTGGATGATGAGCGGAAGGTTGTAAAATGGTTCTTCGTTATCTTTGACACTGACAAACACAACGACAGAACAAATGAGTGTCCTTATCTCGTCTTCCGCTTTTGCCACTTGTACAAACTACAAAACATGTCTGAAGACAACATCCTCGACATCGTGAGGATCATTTGCAAGTAAGTTTTATTCACAGCCAGTGGGATGCAATTCACTATTGTATTCAACATGATAGGCTTGTGGAAATCATCCCTAAGCAGAAGTTTTAGGTTACAGTAACTTTTTGGGTTCACACATAAGCATGTGTAGGATAGTGAGGAAACAAATGTGCGGAATGTGAAGAGAAGACTTGTATGAGATCGATGGAACTCTTGTAATATGAGTGTGAACAATACTAGCGGGTCCAGGGTTGCCTGGAGGGCCGTGGAATCCTACATGTATCAAAAAAGTGAACTGTTTTTTTATTTTCCATGTTGGAATTGATGTAGGCTTCTTTGATGCTTATATAATAATCTTCAGACCATTCTGTGCCTGTCCTTCTTGTGATTCTCTATTAGGCTCCAGATCCATTGCTCCCATCGAGTTGATAACCATCTGGACACCATTCTAATGGTCTAGAGCTCAGAAGAACCAGAGGAATAAACTAGGGGTTGGATGGAGGATCACAACTAGTAGCTAATCTATTACAGTAACCATTTTAAAACCATCTTGAAACCATCTGAAAACCATCCTGAAATAATTTATGGTTATATGTTATCTTTTAAATATAATTATGTGATAAGATAATCAAAAACAAAGTGTAGATTTAATTCAACAATTCTAAAATTATTTCTAAACCATTCCCAAACCATCTCAGAACCATTCTATAACCATCCCATAACCATCCCAAACCCCTTCTAAAATCATCTAAAACCATCTGAAGATGTTCAAATTAACATGGAAATAAATGTAGACAACATTGGAATTACATTTGAAAATAGTGATTCTAGGGGCAGATGGTGGGCAGATGCTTTGACCTTATAGGTCATTTGTACTGTTACATGGATGGGTACCCGAAAGGTCCTGTGGCTGTGCAAAATCTGCTGCCTAAGGTGCCCGCCATCGCTTTCGCTCGCTTTGTTGCATCATTACCTGTCAGCGTCATGGTCTTTTGCGACCTTTTCTTTTCTCAAATCAACTGTACGTCCTGGAAACCTTCTTCAATTCGTTGTAATGATGTGTGTTTGAACTTCAAGCTCTTCTCACTGTTTTGATGCCTAGCCGTGGGATGCCCTTCACCAGCGCCTTTTTCGGCACCATCACAGCTGCTGACTAGCCAGTTGCCATTACCATTTACCTTTCATTCCTACCTGCCTTTTCTCCGCCCTGTTCTGCTAATGTCTTTTCCAATGTTCTTTTTCCTGCTCTACTATCACTTGATTGGACTTCTGAAGCAGTGATTGTGTGTGGCACGTCTTCACAACAGGCTCGCGCTGGTGTTCCCTCAATCAATATCTTGTCATGGGTAGTGTGTGTGTGTGTCTAACAAAGTCTGAGAGAGAGAAGCGGTTGCTCGATACTCAGCCAGTGCCTAAGATGGGCAGAAACAACTGAGGTGCTTGTAAGTGAGGTACAAGTATATATACGCTATGGGTGGAGCTATACTCATATTATGTTATCTACAATATTGCCATGATGAACCTGAAAGAACCTTATAAGGTTTAAGCGAATAAAGGTTGTAGTACTTCCGGTGCTTCTGCACTTCCAGAAGTGGTTCCGAGGTTCCAAGAGTGCGGGAATATTCCAGAAGTGGTTCCGGAGATTCCGAGCTTGGAAGGCGCGGGAAAGTTCCGGAAGGGGTTCCGGAATAGGGGTTCCGAGACCAGAACACAGAACAGTCGGAACTGTTGTCATTTGTCACTCCCACTCGAGTATAGCCTCAATCCCATACTTCGAACAAATTTCCAATGTGGTTCATTGGCGAGAGGTTTTGTGAGTATGTCCACCACCATGTCCTTGGTGGAAACATACTGGACTACTGCTTCTCCCTTTCCAACTATGTCATCCTGGATGAAGTGGTATTTTCGTTGGATGTGTTTTGTCCGTGCTTGGAACTGTGGATCACGACAGAGAATGATGGCCATTTGGTTGTCACAGAATAGCTCTGTAGGCGCTTTCTGAGAATATCTGATTTCATTGAAGAATGACCGGAGCCAGGCCAAGTGCTGTCCAGCATTGCTGAGTCCGATATACTCTGATTCCATAGTGGAGAGTGCTACCATGCTCTGTTGTTTGCTGGACCAGGAAATGACTCCACGATTGCTGATGAAAACGAAACCAGAAGTAGAACGGGAGTTATCTGGGTCCTGAGACCATCCAGCATCAGTGTATCCGTGGAAGTCCATATCTGTGGAAAGTTCTGTTCCATCAAAACAGAGTTCCATGTCCTTGTATCAGCAAACCTACATTTTTTCTGGGTGATTGAGATCAATGACAAGACTGACAGGCCTGAATGTACTAATCAATGATAGATTGACCTGACTGACTGAACTGATTTACTGACAAGCTGATAAGCTAATATATTGAATGGACTGGTTGACTAATCAACTACCTAGCTGATAAATTGACAAACCTGACAAACCTGACTGACTGACCAACTGATCAACTGATGTGACTGACAGAAATGACTAACTGATTAGCTGATGGCCTGATAGGCTGAATTGGCTGATTGGCTAACAACCTGACTGACTGATAGACTGATGTGACTGACTGACTGGTTGACTGACTGACTGGTTGACTGACTGACTGGTGGGATGACAAGACTGACAAGACTGGCCAGAAGATCAATTGACTGACTGGGTGGACTGATTGGACTGATATCACTGATTAATTGACAAGCTGATATGTTGATAGCCCTGAGAATGCTGATAGCAATGAATTACTTATGAATGATAGCACTGATAGCATGCTGTCAGTCATGTCAGACAATTCAGAAAGGTCATTGATTTTGATAACTCAGAAAAAATATAGGTTTGCTGATGTGGTAGCCTGGATGTATTGTAGTACATGTTTTGCTGCTTCCCAATGAATGTGTTTGGGTTTGGCACTGAAACGGCTGAGTGTGCCTACTGCATAAGCAAGGTCCGGGCAAGTTCCGAGCATGAGATACATCAATGACCCTATGACCGTGAGGTATGAAACCTGTTTGCCTTCAATGATCATTTCTGGAATGGTCTGATCATGATTTGGATCAATTGCAGACAGTTGGGAGTTCCGTGCCATGGGGGTCCATGCTGGTTTGCAGGTGGACATGCCGGTGCGTTCCAGGACTGTTCGGGAGTACTGTGATTGGGATAAGGATATGGTTCAGAGTTTTCTGTCTTATTTAACTTCAATTCCGAGAATGAATTTGGCTTCCCCAAGGTCATGCATTTTGAAGGCAGCAGAGAGTTTTGCTTTTATGGAGTCCATGAACCTTTGGGTGGTAGCAGCTAGGAGTAGGTCATTGACATAGACGACTAGGAAACAGATTTGGCTATCTTTCCAGAATACGTAGAGGCATGTCTCTGCATCCAAATGAAAGAATCCAAGTTCTCCAAGCTTCTGGTCTAGGGTTTTGTTCCAAGTCCAGCCTGCTTGTTTGAGTCCATATAAGAAGCATTGGAGTTTCCAGCAATATCCGGGTTGGATTGGAACACCTATCGGAGGTGACATGTATAGATCTTCCTGCAGTTCTCCATTGAGGTATGCTGTGGATACATCCATCTAGGTCATGCTTGGCAGCCAAGGCAACTAGGGTTCGGACCGAGTCGAGGTTAGCTACTGGAGCAAAGACTTCCTGGTAATCAACTCCTTCCTTTTGTGTGAAGCCACGTGCAATGATCCGGAGTTTGTAACATTCAATGTTTCCGGACTGATCCTGTTTGATTTGGAATACTGGTTTGGAGGTAATCGGGGTTACTTCTTCCGAAATGAGTACAGTCTCATAGACATGATTGGAGTTGAGACTTTGGAGTTCATCTTCTAGAGCAGACTTCCATAGCTCCTTGTCTGGACCTGAGAAGGCTTGCTTCAGGGTATTTGGAAGTGATTCATTGGAGGATGGTTTGCAGACCCAGCAAATATGAAGTCCTCTATCGATGCTGTAAATGCACCAGGGACTTTTGGATCATCTTCTGGATCATCTTCTGGTGGTTCCAGAGTCTGGGCTGGATTGTGTGGCTGTGCTTCCTCCTTGTGATTTGCTCGCCACTCATCTTCCTCCTGTACAGTATGATCATACTCTTTGTTTTTGTTGGCTGCTTGCCATTGTCAGTTGCTTCATCATATGGCTGGTGGAATAGGGGGTGCAGCTGGAACTGCAACCAGAACTGCAACCAGAACTGCAGCCGGAATAGCAGCTGGAACTGCAACCGGAACTGCAGCCAGAACAGCAGCCGGAACAGCAGCTGGAATAGCAACCAGAATAGCAGCCAGAGGTAGTGCAGGAGCAGGAACTTCATGTAAGTGGAGTTGATCCAGGCATTCAGCAAGTGCTTCAATGCCAGGGCTGGCAGGGCGTTCTGGGATGTTATTTGGAACTGCAGGAATGTCTCCCACTGGTCCAGGGTTGAGTTGATGGTCATCATCATCATGGTCCTGCTCTGGAATTAAGCCCTTCCACTGTCCCTTAACAGCAGGAGTGTTCCATGGGGCAGATTTGGCACCAGAGATGGTTCCAGACTCATCAAAAGTGACATGACGACTGGAAATGATTGTTCAATGCTTAATGTCAAGGAGTTTGTAGGCTTGTTGTCCATGGGTGTACCCAATCATGATGCATTTCTTCCCATGTGGTCGGAATTTACCCCCCTGCTGCTCCTTGGGTGTGTAGGCATGGGCTGGGCATTCAAAGGGGTGGAAGAGAGTCAGATTGACATGGTGATTGAAGAAGATTTGATAGGGTTCCTTTCCATCAAATCCAGAGGTTGGACTGCATGCAGAGACATAGGCAGCAGTGGACATGGCATCAGTCCAGAATGATTTTGGAAGTTTAGATTCTTCCAACATGGTGTTGGCCAGTGTGGCCAGTGTCTGGTTCATTTGCTCAGCTAGACCATTTTGCTCTGGAGTATATGGAGCAGAGGTTTCGAGAATTGTGCCATCTCATCAAAAGTGACATGACAACTGGAAATGATTGTTCAACGCTTAATGTCAAGGAGTTTGTAGGCTTGTTGTCCATGGGTGTACCCGATCATGATGCATTTCTTCTCATGTGGTCGGAATTTCCCCCCCCCCACTGCTCCTTGGGTGTGTAGGCATAGGCTGGACATCTGAAGGGGTGGAAGAGAGTTGGATCGACATGGTGATTGAAAAAGATTTGATAGGGTACCTTTTCATCAAGTCCGGAGGTTGGACTACATGCAGAAACATAGGCAGCAGTGGACATGACATCAGCCCAGAATGATTTTGGAAGTTTAGACTCTTCCAACATGGTGTTGGCCAGTGTGGCCAGTGTCTGGTTCATTCACTCAGCCAGACCATTTTGCTCCAGAGTGTATGGAGCAGAGGTTTCAAGGATTGTGCCATCAGCCCGGAGCTGATTCCGGAAGGCCTTGTTTGTATACTCTGTTCCACCATCACTCTGGACAAATTTGATGTAGGAATGAGAGAAGTCCTCTTGTCCAATTTCAGTCCAGAAGAGAGTTTAAACGTCCAATTTCCATTGGTTGTAGATCTGGAGAGCCTCACTTTTGTGTTTCATGAAGTAGATCCAAGGAAAACGGCTGAAGTCGTCAACAATGACCAGCCAAAAACGGTAGTCCTCGCGTGATTGTGGAGTTATCGGACCTCCGACATCAGTATGTATTAGCTCCAGTGGACGGGTGGTTTGACGTTCCTCTTGGGCTCGGAATGGAAGCTTCTTCATTTTTCTAAGTGTACATACCTCACAGAATGTGGGTGTTCTGGTCACAGTATTGATTCCCTGGAGTTGTCCAGATCTGACCATGCTCTGGATCCAGTCAATGGAAATATGGCCCATTTGACGATGGAGAAGGTTGACATCAACTGCTGCGTGAGCAGTTTCCTTTTGCTCACTCGGGGTGACCTTTGCATGATACAGGCCACCCTTATGTTTGGCAATTAGAATAGTGTTCCGGTCCTTCCGGATGTAGCATGCATCAGAGTTCGCCGGAAAGCTCATGAAAAGATTTGTGGAGGCAAGTCAGTTCACAGAGATGAGTGAAAGGTGAAATTCTGGAATTAGGAGGACATTGGATAGAATCACTTCATAGGTCTTTCCAGAGACCTGTGATATGAGTGGTACTGTTCCAATTCCTATGGTGTGTGCTTCTGAGTTGTTTCCGAGAGTTACCGGACATGGAGGGCTGAGTGGACAGTATGTCCGGAACCAGGACCAATGAGGAACCATGTGGGATGATGCGCCAGAATCGATGATCAGTGTGTTTCTCCCACTGTCATTTTGCTCAGATGACAAGTAGGCCTGAATGTGTTGGATTAGGGACTTTAATACATTGGCACTGACTACGTGTGCCGAATCCAGAACATCTGGAGTTCCTTCTGCTGTGTTTGCCTTCTCTTTCTCTTTTCACGGCTTCCTAAATCCTCCTCCACTCCTCAATTCTGTAACCCACTTGATGTTACGCTTGGCCCGGATAGGGACAAGCGTAGCCTTGAAAGATGGTTCAAAGAGTTCAGAGGTAAAGCATACACTTAATGGTAGCATGAAGTCTGAGGAAGACACTCCACTCAACAGTGGGAGCGACTGGTTTGAAGGTTCAAAGGTTCAAGGGTTCAAGGTTCAAAGGCGACGAACGAGTTGTTCGAAGGAGTCTTAGAACAAGGACAAGGTAGATTCAAGGAGATCTAAGCCAAAGCACAAGGTATCGGTATCGAGGGTTTATATACTCGAGTACAGTGATTGAGGGCAAGCATAGAAGGTAAAGGAACATGGAGGAATGTTGTTGCTGATGAAGCAAGTGAGATAAGAGATAAGAAGATAAGGCGATAAGGTGATAAGGTCTTATGGGATGTGGATGAGTCAGCAATGAAAGAAAAACAAAGTCCCAAGGCGAGGATCGAACGTAAGAGTACAAGTGAAAGAAAAGAGTGAGTTGTAACACTTGATGTAGGTCTTGCAATCAGTGGAGTTGTGTGTGGGGGACAGGTGATGTTCACACCAAGCGGAAGCATTTGAAGGTCGAGCAGAGGACTTTCGTGCTCCAGAGGCCTTCATTGCTGACTCAGAATGTCCAAAGGAGCATAGACAGGCATCCTCTGCGATGATTCGAGTTTCTACTGCATCAAAGGTCAGTTTGCTGTCCTCTGTGGTGTTGATAAGGGAGGACTTGAATAGTTCCCATTCTGGAGATTTTGGAAGGGAATTGAGGAGGATGAATGCCATGACTTTGGAGTCTACGGCGAACTTCATGCCAGCAAGGCAGGATTCCGAGGTTCAGAGTGATGCAATATGTTCCGAAAGGTCGGAGTTGCCATCCCAGGTCACATTGAAAAGTTGCTGGAATATATAGAAGGCAGAGGAGACACTTGGAGCATCCAGAAGTGATATGAGCTTGTCCCAGAGTTCCTTTGCAGAGGCACAGGCCTCTGTTTTGAGTAGAAGGGCATCAGAAATGTGTTCCTGTATAATGCCATGGGCTTTTTCATCATGTGCTGACCAGTCGTGGATGTCTGAAGCTGTTACTCCAGTTGTTCTGAGGGTGGGCTTTGCATCCATTCCGGAGACAACTCTGTAAGCTTAGCCACTCCGGAGTTTTTGGATGACCTTTATCTTCCACAGGGGAAAGGTTTCAGGTCTGGTTAGGATTTCGTCACTTTGGATAGTATCCGATGTCATGCTGAGTGACAGGACAGGGTAGAAGAGTGTTTATTTTCTGACAGGTGTCAGATAGCCGATAGCTGAAAGTGGCTGGTAGCTGGAGGTGGCTGGTAGCCGAGAATCGTTCGAGTTGAACTGTGAGAAGTGCACTAAGGAATGTGTGAGTGTTGAGTCATTTTGAGTTTGTCTGATTAGCTTGTGCCAACAGGGCTCATAATCTAACAAAGTCTGAGAGAGAGGAGTGGTTGCTCGATACTCAGCCAGTGCCTAAGATGGGCAGAAACAACTGAGGTGCTTGTAAGTGAGGTGCAAGTATATATACGCTATGGGTGGAGCTATACTCGTATTATGTTATCTACAATATTGCCGTGATGAACCTGAAAGAACCTTATAAGGTTTAAGCGAATAAAGGTTGTAGTACTTCCGGTGCTTCTGCACTTCCAGAAGTGGTTCCGAGGTTCCGAGAGTGCGGGAATATTCTGGAAGTGGTTCTGGAGGTTCCAAGCTCGGAATGCACAGGAAAGTTCTGGAAGGGGTTCCAAAATAGGGGTTCCGAGACTGGAACACAGAACAGTCGGAACAGTTGTCATTTGTCAGTGTCTGCATTGCTAAGTACATTAGCATTTGTCAGAATCTACCCTGGCACCTATCTTGGGTCTATAAGCCATCACCTAGTGCAACAGGCAGCCCCTGTCATAAGCTGCTTACCATGCACATCCAAGTCTTGAATCCTGTTGGCTGGATAGCTCAGTGGTTAGAGCTACTGGTAATTGTCCAGGAGGTCCTGGGTTCAAACCCCAGTCTGGTCATCTTTTCACTTGACCGTAATAAGTTGTTGTCTACTTTTAATAGCATTCAATATTACATATCAAGTTGCTGCCACAGACACATCTGTAGTTAAACTGTGTCCTATGTAAATGGCAAAGTATGTCTATCAAATATTATCCATGAATGACTTGAAACCACTAGCTGAGAACTCCATTCAACTCAACCCCTATGTAGCAGTCTGGATCTCTTGCATAACAGTCCTGGTGGCAGTGTTATTCCTCGCCTTGGGCTTACTATGGTCCTGAGAACTGCTGGAGGTGGCAGTAGTGCAATTGCTCCCACTAGCATTGGTAGCAGAGGTACTACCACCTCCCTCAGCTCAAGGTTCCTGGGGCACTGTAGTTCTTGTCCTCTTTTTCCCCTTGTCTGACCATGTGCAACAAGTGTGCTCGGTTATCGTCCCATTCGCATGCTGGGCTTGCCTCTCGGTAGACAACTTGTCATACTACTCTGCAGGTGAAAGTGATCTCCAGCCTATTTTACCTGTATCTCAGTCTGTATGTAGTGTTTGTAATTGTGGCAATGCACTCAAGACAGTACTAAAGTTAGCAAATGGGATCTCATTGGGCCAACCATGGATTGCAACATGGTAACGGGACACCACGTTCCTGAAATAGTTAACCCACTCCATCTTGGTGGAGGCTTTGCCCATGATCTCCTCTGATGATTGCGTGTTGAGAGATGAGAAAATGGTATGGACTGAGCACTTACGTAGCTTCTTATTGATGAGGCTTTGGATCATGCCACGAACCTAGGAGACTTGTTGCTGGTGGTTCATGGCGGCACCTAAAGAGTTCGAAAATTTCAGTCAACCGTCTGTGGGTGTGCTGCATCTTGCAGATATGCACCTTTCGTTCCTTGGATCATAAATCCTTCAATTTTATTCATGAGGTCCTGGCTGTCAATCTTCATGACCATACCCATGAACCCTTCTACTCCTTCTGTTGTGAATGAAATGTTGTTCAGCGGGACATCGGTAGAACCGCATGTTGCAAAGAGAATCATCTCTGTACCAGTTTGTAAGTGAAGACTGTTCAGCTACAATAGTGTGAATTAGAATGTCTTATGTCAGGCCATTGTAGACTTGCCTGATTCCTGATGCTCGCCAACGTATAAGTGGCATCGCTAGCCCTTGCATGTGCGGTTGGACGGCACATGGCAGATCTTGCCTGCTTGGATTCTTCAAACTGCTTGACTATCTCCGTTTTTTGGTCCAGCGAGAGTGCCTGGTATTCCTCATGATATTTTCATACTAGATCAGGGAGAATATGTCGTCTGGAGAATGGTTCTACAAGCCAATGTTAGTGTCTGTGAAAATGTACAGTGTACAACTCACCATTTTCTTGGAGTGTGTGTCCTTGCAAAAAATCAGCATCATAGAATGAAATAGTATGTACATACTCACCATCCTCTCGGAGTTCACAGCCTTTCTTCCAAGAAAAGGCATTCCAGGTGTTCGCCTTGGTATGTTTGCTACCAAAGCTACTGTATCCGAAGTAAAGCTCTTGCTGAACATGGCGCACACTCTGACGATGAGTGACCACAATAGTTTGGTGGTGTTGTCAATCTCGTTCCATATGCAGTCAAGTGTAGCCCAAGTTGAATTGCTGGGACTTTATGCGCTGTTCCGCAGTGACTGTCGCATGGGCCTCTTTGCTAATGATGATGCAGGGGCATACACTATGAGATCGCCGAGCGGGGGGCATTGGAACTGCAAATGAGTCTTGGTACCACTTACCTTTTATATGATGCAGATGTGGAAATATATTTCTCCAACGTGGAACTAACAGGTGAACATGTTGAGATTGTGAACTACATTGTAGGGACAGCAGGGATCTACTCCAAGTCACTGGCGGGCTGGCCAAGAACAAACCATGTGATCTTCAGCATGAACAGCAGGGCCAATATGCCCAGACCCTGCAAGATATGCAAGCAGATGGTGACCACAAAAATCGGTTTCTTGATCGCGTAATTAATATTAGGGAATAGCATGGGTATAGATAACCCGTGTGGGTATTGGTACCCTTACCTGCATGGGTATGGGTACGGGTCACAAAATTGTGACCCATGACAAACCTGTACCCATATCTACAGCACCCATGGTACCCATCACCACCACTCTCCCTCTCACTTCAATGCCCCCTCCCCCTTGCTGCCCAACCCTCACACTTGTGTGCAAGCACGAATGTGAACACATGTTCACATTTGCATTTGCACACAATTTGTCCGACCCCAAATATGGCAAGTCATGCTTAGTGCTGCGCTATAGTGCGCACGCTGGCCTCAATCGACTCTGGTTGCGCCAGCCTCGCACATCACGCCCTGGGATGGTTTCTACATCACCTATGGTCCATGCACAAGGTGTACAACACATCCAATTCACCCGATTCAGTCTCGTCATGTGTTGATAGCCTGGTGAGTCCATCTTGTGGTATTGATGCTTTTAGGGTTCAATTTCAGTTGTCCTTGGTGACGCAGTGGATTGGCATAGTTGGTAGGCCGTCTGGGGTGATTTGATGGTGGTTTGGACGCCTCAGGTATGTCCATCTTTGAACACTTCTGTTTTCTGTGCTGATCCAACTGGTTTTTAGCTAGTGAGTCTGTTTCGCCTCGTTTCGACTCGCGGCGCCCTTTCCGTCACCTATCCCATCCATATAGACGCCATCCACATCATTTCCATGCTTGCAATTGCACTCAATGTCGTTCCTCGCTCCCTGGACCTCTATCTGCCCTCCTGGCCCTCTGTCTCGACGTAGCGTGCTCGTTTCAACGACATGCTCATTACCATTGCTCCAGGGATGTATCCCATCGATTCCGCCGCCCTCGACAACATTTTTGCAGTCTGGATCACCCTCGACGCATCTCAACTCCCCCTGCTTGCCCCTATGGACTCCTGGGGGTCTATCTCGGTTTGGTGTGTTCGCTCTGTCGATGCGCTCGTTTCTGATGCTTGTAGGACCTTGCTGGGCACTGTGGATATTGTTCTGTGCGACTGTTTTGCATCCTGGCTTGTCTGGCTCAATCCAAGCACTTCTGATGAGTTTTCCTCAACCCTTGTCTCTGAGCATTCACACTCAAGTTCTGACACATTACACAGCTTGTTTGGCTTATCTCTAGTGTCCTCGACCTGCCTGGATACTCCTGGCACAGTGTTAAGTATTGCGTTGAAGCTCAGAACTGATATCCTCTCCCCCTCGAGCTTGATGCTCGGGGGTTCATTCATGTGGTTTGCAGCTCTTTTGGCTGGCTTAGGTCGTACTGGGTCACTGTGTACCTGTGCAGGTTATGGGTATAACCCACCACGGGTACAGGTATGGGTCCACAATTGTGGACCCATGACCAAACCCATACCCATGATCATGGGTATGGGGTTTTGGCAGGTACGGGTATGGGTATGGCCCCAGATACCCAGGGGTATACCTGTGCTATTCCCTAATTAGTATGGAACCTAGTGAGACATCGGCTAGGAAATTACCTTAGCAATCATAGCAACTGTGTGGTTTTGCTTGCCGTGAATGTTGAGCAGAAGGGCCTGAGCAAGGCGGGCCCCTTGTTGAGGCGAGAGATCCCATCCACCCGACGTCAACTCCTTCTCCCAACGGCTGCTGTGGATATGGGTGATGAGCTTGTGCAAGTGCGGAAGGATGCTGTCCTCTAATTTGAATTCGTCCAGGATGGCATCCAACTGAGCACCAATACTGACTAACAGCGGAAGGATTTTGTAGCGGTCTTCCATCAGAGCCAGAGATTGCACTAATGGATCTTCTCCATTTGATTTAGGTGGCTGCTTAAACACATCAGCAAACTGGGGCTGATTTTTGGCAGGAGTCTGTGCATGCTTAGGTGTGGCTTTGGTACCCGCTGCCTGCTCAGCTGCTCGTCGGATGGCCCTAGATTTAACCCTGTCCAGTTCGCTTGTGGGCGGCAAAAAATCTTCTTTTAGCAGTGACACGCACCGAATGCAACAACCAGAAACCTCCAAAGGGCCAGGAATACCCCTTGGACTGACTGGGTGTGCAGGAACTTGTAGATAGATTAATAGTTTGTTCACCTTTAATGTAGCATGAAAAAACCTACACTGTTGGACTTTCAGAGGCTTGATGGACTCCAGACAGCAGCACTTGATGAAGCGCTGAAGGTGTAGCACTACCAGCTCTTGAGAGAAGGCCTGAACCATGACAGCGACATCACTGCCAACTGCTGCATGGTCCTCATGAAGTTCTCATGGAGTGACATATACATCAATGGGGACCTTTTTGCAGGCAAGGCCAGAAGGGACCTGGCCACCTGGGCAGCAGAGGAGGATTGAGATCCCCCCATCAAGCCGGTCTTGCATAGCAATCTGTAGGGATTGTTTAGAAAATGAGGGAAATCCTACCACATCGAAGACATCACCCAACAACACCTCCACCAAATTAGACTTCGAGAGCTCCATCTCCTCATCTTTCATGAGGGAAGGGTTGAATTCTACATATGTGGGGTGAAGACCTTGAGGTAGTTGCATCTGATAGTGGGTTCCATCCACATGCGAGTTGTATCTGAGAAGAGCACGAGCAACTGCTTGGCACTTGTTATTGCTATATCCCAATGCAAAGTTTGAGTGGTAGAGGGCTGCAAGGCTGGCCATAGTAAAATGAGGTTGCAAGAATAACTCTTTCGAGTCAGTACTAGGAGAAGTGACAGGAGAAGTAGACATCTGGGAATTGGATTGGATGTAGTTGGACAAGGAGTGTTGGACCCTGAGGTAATGTTAGTCACTGAGGCTGCACAGTCATCTAAGATTGGATACAGTGACCCACCTGGTGTGCCACTTGAACCATCACATTTGGTGAAGATTGGGAGAGTGTTCAAGTTGGAAATAACAGAAATACATAACATCAAGCATGTTGGTGTGCATTGGTGTGCTCTGTGTCCTTCAAGTTCATATCATAGTAAACGCAAGCAGTTTGGTTGGTCAAGCCACGCGCTGTGCCAAGATTTCACCTCCATCGAACCAAGTCAAAATATCACAACCATCTTTGATACAATATTAGCGGCTCAATTCACTCAGACTGATCACCATTAAGAAAATAATTGCACATAAATCAACGGTAGCCAGTGTGATAGTTCAGTCCCCTAAGTCATTCAAGTAATCTGCCATCATCTGTGTAAAGTATGTATCCTCTTCATTCATGATCACATCACAGTCTCTGTCTGTTGTACCCAAATCGTTGATGTCTGGCAGGTCTTCTGTATCGGGGGGTTGATCACCTGCAGGTGTTCCAGCTTGATCGCGTGTTAGGTGAGACTGATTTTAAAAAAAGAAAAAAAACACACTGTTCACTTCTAATGGTTCATTCACAGCAGGCGGACACTGTTTCCCAATGCCCTTATGACCAGCGTACCCAGGCGATGCTTTGATTCAGTCAAGGCAACAAACGTGGACATTATTAACGGCCTTGCGGAAGTGATGGTACCTTTGTAATTCGGATGCCAGTGGTGGATCAGTGTTCTTGAGCCTGGCCATTGCTTTTACCATTTCCTGCTCCTCATCACGAATTGCAGTATACAGCCAACAAACCTCAACTTTGACATGAGTAAGCTCTTCACATGCACGCTGAAGCTTAAAAAAATTGATGGTGGCCTCCTGATAGGCTGGTCTTGCACAATCTTCATCCCAGATTCCAAAGTCAGAACGACAAAGCAGATCAAATTCACTGAGGAAGCTGTAGTCAGCAATCTCCTTCCAAGATATCTGTGGACAGGGGGGATTCAGTGCTGCGGCCTGTTGGTTGTATCATACAAGCATGGATTGAATAGCCTCTGAGCGACGCTTGAGGGCCTTGCTGATCTGTTGACAGAGCTTATAGCCTACAACAGCGTTTTGGTGAGTATAAAGCATGCTATAATGCAAAATTTACCTGTGCTGGAGAGCCCAAGCTTCCCAAGCTCCAAAAGGCACATGACAACAAGTCATTCAAGCTCATTGAGGGTGCTGTGGTACTTGGTGAGCATAACTTCATCCTTGAATTTTCAATATTCATCGCCATCTCTCTCCCAACACTTCTCGATGCCCAGTTGGGTCTCATTGTGCTCCATGAGCACCTCTGCATGCTGGATCTTCTCGTAAGCACTGTCCAGTCTTATTTGTGAGTGATTCATAGTAAGGGTTAATTGCATGCGATCACCCTCAGGGACGCTCTCAATAGCGCTGGCTGCAGCAACACGGGCAAGATTCCATTCATCCCTGAAAACTTTTTTTAAGTGTTATACGCAAGGACCAGATTATGAAAGAACTTACTTTCTGGTAGCGAGCTCATCAAGTGACTGCACGTAATGTATCTGAAGCTGCTCATCTGGGGACAGATACTTGCAATTGCTGATATACTGACATTCTTGTTCATGGAATCAGAGGAAGTCGTCATCAGTAAGATGGAGCTTGTCCTTCAGTACATGAAGCTCCATTCAGAGTGCACGAACTGATGCCATAGCTTCTCGGTAATGATTCTGTAAGAAAAGGCCTGCTAGCAGAATTAGAATCATATTAGAAAAGGGATTGCTCACACACTGAGCACAGTATATTTGTCAGCATTCCAGAATGCGAAATGCTCCTCGATCACTTGATGTCGATGGAATCAGGAAGCATGCCGTGTACCTTGGGCAAGATCATTTGTTGACAAGAAAATATGTTCACAGCCCTCTCCCTCTGTATTGCCTGTGCCAAAAATGTACATAGGATGCCAACCTAGTTGACACCTTCGGTTGTGAGCATGGCTGTGAAATATGCCAACCATTAACCGAAAGTTAAGCACATCAGCCATGGGGCCTAGAGAACTATTCTTCAGGGTAGTCGAAAATGTACATCCAATGTCATAAGCACATCCACCATTTGGACCATGCACAGAGAGTAATTTCTCCATCACAGCCAAGGGATATTTTACCCTAAATCACTGTATCAGTAATAGAAAAGAGGGTGTATCTGAAGACCAACAGTTCACCACTTTTGATCATGTCACAAGCAACCAGTATGAAACGATGCCAGCATGCTGCGATGAAGATCCCTGATTCTTGAAACACAGAGAACATGCGCTTTTGTTATTCGGGCCCTGCATTCCGCCACCGTTCAACACAGGATGTTTGTGCATCACCAACCCTGACTTTATCAACCCAGTCATCTGATTCCTTATTAGGATGAGACTGCAATTGTATAAGCTTATGGAGTCAGAAGCAGACAATGGTTGAGTACATCCTTTACTTCATGCTGGAAATGGTTGACATCATTTGTGGAAATCCAGAAGTCAGAACATACAACATGTGGGTCAGGTCGAGGTGGACAACCATACATAGCCGAGTCCCATCTTTTCAGGCTATTATTGCTGTCCATGGATACCAACCAATCAAAGGTGAGAGGCAGCTCATCCTCGAGCTTGTAAAAGCAAGCCGGGCATTCATTGCGCAATCGCCATTCAGGAGCGTCTCAACGCAGCTCTACTTTGAGCTGACAATCAATGTGGGAGAGAATCTTGAGGTAGATATTGTATGCCCCCACCAATTGCTGGGATAAGTATGGTCGGTACGGAACCTGAGGTTTATGAGCAGACTGTAATGACCAAACCCGTCTATGGTCAATAGGAGTCTAGCTGTTGAGCGGAAAGTGTGTAGACTTGACTAGCAAGTCCTATGAAGGTTCAATGGTGTTCTATTGGTACAATGGGAATGGGAAAGAACAGAAAGAACTAGACTAGAGACTAACTACTACTGATCTACAGTATTTATACAGTTAACATAGGGGCACAGACCAAGCTGTACATAGCTATGTACATAGCT
>JBBPJQ010000251.1:0-32613 GCA_038088795.1 Boletus rex-veris
GGAAGATATGCACTAGGCCTTCAGGTGAATCAAACCACCCGTAAACTGTGCGTTCATACCAATGATTCTTCAGCGTGCCCAGATTCGCGCGTTGCCCGGTTATCCCCACCTCGCCATAGGTGACTGGGTCGGCGAGAACGATTTCGTGGTCTGTTTCTTCATCCCTCTTTTGAATGACGCTGCACTGCTTGACATGCGACGAAATAGCCTCGTTACAATATAGCTCCAAACACCAACGCTCCAGTCATTAGACAATGCACCAGCGCAGGTCCCTCGACGACGCACCCTGAGTCGGACTCCAAGGACACCCCCTCTTCCGCTCTTATCATGCAAACCATGCGTTGGGGGATTCACTATGGCAAACAACCCTCCAAGGGTTCTCAGGCAATCAATGCGCGCTCCGAAAATCTCATTGAAGGCGTTGGGATGTGGAACAAGTTCCGTGGAAAGAGCCGCTGTATCGTCGTCTGTCAAGGGTATGATGTTGCCTGTCTGCGACTACACGATATGATGGACGCCGGGCGTGCAGGTACTATGAATGGCAGACGAAAGGCAAGGACAAACTACCGCACTTTACCAAGCATCCGGACGGCAAAGTAATGCTCCTGGCTGGTCTATACGAAGAAACCAGTGATAAAGGTATCGTCTTTCTTTCTGCCTTGGCATTGAAATAATTCCTGTTTCAGGTCAGTCGCAGCCAACCTACACGTTCGCAATTGTCACCACCGATGCAAGCAGCGCAATGAGCTGGTTACATGATCGACAACCAGTTATCCTCTCCAGCGCGGATGAGATCAATCGATGGTTAGACACCTCCTCACGAACATGGTCTTCTGATCTTGCTCGTCTGCTTCACCCTTGGGAGGACACTACAGCCCCGCTCCAATGGTACGCGCCTCGCCCTTCAATTGGTCATCACATTGCTCACTGCATCTGCACATCAGCTACCAGGTCCCAAAGGAAATTGGCAAAGTTGGCACCGAGTCTCCCAAATTCATTGAACCCGTTGCCGAGCGCAAAGATGGTATCATGGCCATGTTCGCCAAGCAAAAGTCGAAACAGGCCGAATCTTCGGTGAAACGCAAACGTAGTTCCTCACCAACTCGCTTGCAATCTACCCCCAAGACAGCAACCAAGAAAGAGGAGCATGAAGAGAAAAAAGTGAAACTGGTATAATGCTTCTCGCACGTCGGATGAGTGAATTTCTTAGGTCTCTTGTATGTAATCGATTGGATGACAGCCCAACACACACACAATAACTCACTAGTTGACGTCCCTGTAATATACTGTACTATCGTCTCCCAACACATGTCCATACAATGACATCTACCACAAGTACTTCCTCACTCGCCTGAAACCCGCGTCACCATGCTAGTAGATTCAAGCTTCAACTTGTGTTGCTCTTGTCCTCGAAAGCCGAGTTCTGTGCCTTGAGTTCTGTAAGACCCATCTTTTCCAGCTTCCCATCAAAGTCCCGTTGACGATAGCCGGAAATAATACGTTCCAGCAATTCAGAAGTAGACACGCCTGGTGTACGACGGGTCGGGATAAACTGGCCTAGATATGACACCCATTAGTTCAATGATTCCCGGTACCTGAAAACAATGTCTGACCTCTTTGCTTCACGAATGCATAGACATCGTCGTGACCCTCGGCGACATACGGCTCCTCGTCATGTGCAACGTAATCGATGTTCCACTTGTCAAGGAACGCGGCATTCAAGACCCAAGGGCAATCTGGAATGACCTCGTCTACCCAGCGACAATGTCGGACGGCTTCACACCTAAATGACATGAGCGATACAAGGGACCGTGTTAGGGAACAACCGACCGTTCCGAGTGGGTCATGACGCAACGCGCCTTGTACGCGACGACGTCTTCATCCGTGTTCACGCCAGTGAGTAAATATACGTTTGGGAATGAAAGCTTTGCTTGTCGAAGTTGCAAAGCATGGCTAGTGGACTGAGAGTCAGTGACAAACGCAGGTCATGTTGGATCGATGCGCACCCAAAGTGAAAGAGATCGTATACCCCTGACAGGTAGGCATCTCAGCACGAGACGCAGAGCGAGATTGTGAGCTGTCTTACCGTCGGCATAGATGCGCACTGGTCTATGAGTAGGAGGTGTATTGATGCGGTACGTCCGACCGGGCTCTCCGACGATCGCCCTCTGGACGAAAGCCTGTATGTCTTCAGGGATGAGCCCAGCAGGATTGCAGGCCGAAACAGGTTTGTAAGTCGGAGGTTCCTGAGATAAAACCTGTTGAGTAGTCGGCGGCGGGGTCGGGTGTCGGGAAGTGGAAGGAGAGGGGACATTATCCTCTACCTGAGATGTGAGGGTCGAATTCGACGAGGCGTGGTCCAAGTTGGGGTATAGGAACCCTTTGGATGCTTGGTGCTGACCCACGCCTGCAATCATGCTCGATTCGACGTCGCCGTCATAGGTCTGAGAATCAGCGCCGTCGTCGGAGAGCATGCTCGATGCGAGCTGGTGCCTTGCACGGGAGGACAGCTTGGACGCGTGCGGGGCATTGGTGGCACGGTTTGCGCGCAGCGAGACGGGGGAGATGGCTGAACCGCCGTCGTCGGTGAGGGGGTCGTTGTCCTCTTCGGAGCTATAGACAAGGGTGAGGCGGTGGGTTATTAGAGAAGAACGGGACTTGCGCGTCGTAAGTGGGGGAGTCGATTGGATGTGGATACTTGCCAAAGGAGCGCTTCGAGTGCAGCGTCTTCTTGTGGTGATGGAGCAGCTCTGTCGGGGATTCCATGATATTATTGATGTGTGCAGGGGCGGTGGGAGTCTGAGAGTTGTTGTTACCAGCCATCATGACTGACTCGAAACAGCCAGCAGTGCCGACGAGCCCACATCGCTCCCGTTTGAGGCCATATATTGTCACCTCCTTGCTCGCACTCGCTGCAGTGCTGGCAGTAAGTCGTACGCCTCATTCACCACAAGGTTATGCCCTCTGCTCTCCGGGTCGCAAGATATACACAGTGGACACGGCCCATCCCAATGCCGAGTGCATCGTCGTGAGCAACAACACCATCTCAGACGTCGGGAACCTCGGTGTGTCTACTCCGTTCTCCTCCCTCTGCTCTCTGACAGCACGTCATGGACCAGTGGACATCAAAACTCGCTGGCGCACGCGTCATCTGAACCTTGCCAACCTTCAGATACCGTGGCCATTCAGCCTTTGGCAGTCCTCGCTACCCGTGTCATTTGTGGGGCAGGACAGCATCATTGTTCCGGGCCTCTCAGGTACGACGTTCCGTGAACACGAGTCCGAGTCCGACACCGACCGTTGACAGACGCCCATGCACACGTGTTGGACTATGGCGCCGCGATGGCCCTCGACCTTAGCGGTTGCAAGTCAAAACAAGGTATTTCACTTGCGTTTCTGCAATGTACCCAAACTCACCGAGTACAGAGGTATTGCATCGCGTCGTTCAGTACGTCAAGTCACATCCCGGCGTTCTAGACGATCCATCTCGCTGGATCAAGGGGATGGGATGGGACCAAAATCTCTGGTCAGACCCCCAATATCCAACTGCTGTCTGTACCTTTTCTCTCCTTCGGAACCCTCCTTATTAAAGGATTGCAGGACGACTTTGACTCGGAATCGCTGCTGAGGGGTCGTCGCATTTACCTACACCGTGTTGACGGTCATGCCGCATGGGTTTCTAACCGTGTGTTGCAATTGATGGGTAGCCTGCCCAACGAGGTGGACGGTGGGTTGATCATCCGTGACCCGTCTGGCAAGCCTACAGGTAAAAAAAAAAACTCGCGATAGTGTGCATTTGAATCGGTGCGACTTAAGGAATCCAGGTATTTTCGTGGACAACGCGATGGCCATCGTGCCAATTCCAGCCCCAACGAAACCTCAGTTGCGCGAGTATTTTGACAGAACCGTAAAGGATGCGCTTGCAGTGGGATTGACCTCTATCCATGATGCTGCGACAGAACCCCATATGATCGAATTTTATCAGGAGTATGTCTTTGGACTGTTTACACCAGCATGATCTGATTTCCGTCAAGGTATGCTTCAACTCGGAAACTTCCTGTACGTGACTTGTGCGTTTCGGTTCGTATACACTAGAATCGCCGTAGCTCCGGCTCTACCTTATGGGCAACAGTGCATCCAATGCATACTGGGGTAGAAATTTAACTCGACTCATCAACTACGGGATTGCAGAGCGCCTCAATCTTCGCAGTGTCAAACTATTCGCAGATGGTTTGTCAGGAAGAAGATTCTACATAGACTTGGGGGCTGATACCATTCAAGGTGCACTCGGCTCCTTTGGGGCAGCTCTACTGGAACCGGTCCGTATCGTACTTGTTCGTAAAACGGATTTGTGACTCGGAAACAGTACTCGGACAACCCATCAACTAACGGATTGATGCTCATACAACAAGAAACCTTGTCGACCTTGGTGAAACAATTCTGGGAAGACGGTTGGCAAGTGGTATGTGCTCCACTCGTCGCGTCTCCGATGACCAAAACTGCCTACATAGAATATCCACTGTATTGGTGACCGTGCCAACCACATCGTACTCGACATCTTTGAAGATATCTTATCTCATTCGGAACATGGCAGCGCAGCTAAACGACGTCCGCGCATCGAGCATGCGCAAATCATGACTCTTGACGATCTAGAGCGAGCTGGACGGCTTCAAGGTGTTTCTTGGCCTTTTCTGCTAGGATTCTGAAAACTGAAACACAAGTAGTGATACCCAGCGTCCAGCCCACGCATGCGTGAGTACATCAATGGTTCAACCCCCACAGATTGATACCATCATCGAGATGATAGAACGAGCGACATGTGGTACGCAGAACGACGCTTGGTAACGGTACCACCATACCTGGTTACCATGTCTCTGAAGAACACACTCTCCAGGGCCCTGAAAGGATCAAAGGAGCGTACGCCTATCAAACGATGATCCAGTATGTTTTTTCACGGTCCACACCGATCCTGACGTGTATCGTCTGCCCAAGCACGTCCAAAACGGGGGTTCTACCTCTCGGTTCCGATTTTCCCGTGGAAGGCATCAACCCCTTGTTGGGATTCTACGCTGCAGTGTCTCGCCTCTCACCTTCCGGAGACTCGCCTCACGGACCACAAGGATGGTACGACCCGTCGTGCTGTCGTGCCCAACGGCTCATTGACGCGTGATTCGTTCCAGGTACCCGTCGGAACGACTGACACGGGCACAAGCACTGAAAGGCATGACCCTGGATGCGGCCTACGCCGCGTTCGCCGAGGATAAACTAGGTTCACTGTCGGTTGGCAAGAAGGCAGACTTCGTGGTTCTCGATCGGGACATCATGACCGTGCCATCATCTGAACTCTTGGCAACAAGGGTCAGGGCGACAGTCATAGACGGCGAGGTGGTTTATGGAAGTCTATGAATCGGATGACACTCCATGTTGGCACTAGGTGATTCGCAACGTTTATTCCCAATGGTCACATACCCTGTTTCATGTCGCGTCTGAATTGCCCCTTGACATTCTTTTTTGCGTGTTGTGTGCTATCAGGAAATGACTATGGTCCATATGCAAAATGGGTATAGCTACATCATACTCGTGCTAAAGTCCGCTCTCAAGTCCAGCCTTGCTCACCCTCCGCATCGGCTGCAGCGTATTTTCATCCACCGGCGCTCTGCGCATGTGTCGATAACGTCCCTCCTTGTCCTTGATCTCCATATCCTGACCGACGGCAACTTCCCCCACCTCATCCGGGTCCTGTACGGCAACCATGGGGGGCAAACTCTCGCGTGCGTGGCCCGGTCTCCGACTCTGTGCAGCATACGCATGGTTGGTCTGTGAATCACCACCGTCACCGTGCCCCGAGTTGACGGGCACGACGCCAACCGATTTCCCACCGAGTTCTTGTTCCTCAAAGGTCATCAGTTCCGAGACGAACCCGATGTTGGGAGAGATGCCCTTGCGGCGCTCGAGGACAAACGCATAAGCACGCGAGAGCGTCCAGTGATTGGCGTGAATGAGGTAGGCCATCACGGCGGTCACAGAGCGCGACTTGCCCGCTTTGCAATGCACATAGGTGCTCGCTCCATACAGATTTGCCTCATCTTTGCAAAAAGAAACGCGTCAAAAATATGGATAGAGGGAGCGGGATGATTAAATGTATGATCTCGAATTTAATCGGGAAAAAAAAAGTGTAGAGGACACCCTACCTAGTATCTCACAAGCCTCTCTGAGCCCCCTAGTGATTTGGTCCTCTTCGACCGTGTCCCTCATTGGGATCTTCACATACCGCTCGAAATTCCTTCTCAGATTGAGCCCATGATCGTCATTACACTCTGCTGCAATATTCAATATCCTCTTTATCCCCAGCGACTGGAGTTCCTGAACGTGTTCTAGTAGGGTTAGCTCGGGACCGAGATACAAGAAGTTTGGAAGGATCATCGACACGGTGAACGTGGGGAACTCGGATTCAGTCGTGGCTGTCTGGAGGTCATCTGGGCGGGCTGTGCTTGGTGATGGTGAAGGACGAGGTATACCCTGTGGAGTGTCTGGTGTGCGGGGTGGTGTTGGACGGGCGAATCTGGGAGATGGGGGTGGGAGGAATTCGGCAGGGGAAGTGGTCCAGCGGGGAGATGTTACAGGGGGCGTGTGATTGGAATGAAGGAGATTAAGGTGGGAAGGGGACTGTGGAGGAAGATAGAGCGTGTGTCCGTTGGGGCTCCCTGAGAGCCCTGAGAATTGGGAAGGGGTGATGGGGAGAGTGGCCGAGCGTGTGGGGGCAGTGCGGATCTGAAGACGGGGAAGGGAAAGTTGTTGTTCACCGCCACCGTTTGTGATTATGCGGGTGAGATTTGGCGCGCTGGGACGACGAGGGGGTGCGGGTCGACGGAATGAGAGATGTGCTGGTGGAGGGGAAGTGTTAGTGTCATTTAGATGATCTGAAGTTGTGGTAGGCATGACTGGCAATGGTGACGGTATGGGCTGATCAATTTCGAAACAAGTTTGGGTTGGGGGAGAGGTGTTAAGGTGGAAAAGGCCCCTGATTTTTGCGTTCCTGAATGGCTGTCCGTGGTCGTCAGGATCTGGAGGATGAAGCGTCTGTGTTACGAGGTAGTTCCGAAGAATTGGATGGGATTGTGCAGCTGCTATGCCGCCGCGCAAGTAATGCACGCGATCCTGGCCAAGGAGAGATGATATGACGGGGAGGAGGGCCCAAGCTGTGACTTGGAGGTTGGCAATTTCGGAGTCGTCTGTTTCCTCACCGTGAACAAGGACGACATCGCCATCCCAGGAGGGAGAGGATGGGAGGGAGTCCCAGCGATGCTTGTCCTGGTCTGAGGTGATGAACTGGCGGAGGGCGGCGAGAGACTGGAAGCCGCTACCTGGTTTGCGACATCGCTTGAGAATAAGGGACGGGATGGCGATGTTGACGCTGTCTGAAAGGTGAGAGGCATTGTAGGCGGCGAGGGGACGCGTGTCGACGACGATGGGGCGCTTGGGCGCGCTGAGACGGACGGAGAAGACGTCGGGGGGCCAGGCAGAGGGGGGGAGTGCGCGTGCGGGAGGGTGAGGGACGGACGGGACTTGGTCTGGGGTGCGGTAGACGGGAGACGGAGAGAGCGGGGAGCGCGAGGGAGAGGACTGCTTTGGAAGTGCGGAGAAGGAGCGTATGGGACGGAGACGGAGGTTGTCCCGCACACTGGCGCGTAACTTGGCGAGGTCGGCGAGTGCGCGCGCGAGATCGTCTAGCTCGGTGCCGTCGACGGGGATTGCAAAGTCGTCGTCGTTGTCGTTGTCGTTGTCGTCGTCGTCGTCGATGGCGATGGCGAGGCGCGTGTCTTGCTGCATGATGTTGGTGGTATAAGTGGAATAAGTTTAGGGGGGTTATTTGGGGGGTCGTTTCGAAAATTGAAACTCCACCCCAGGAATATGAGCGAAACGTTGGCGCGTTGAAACGAGCATCGACCATGTCCTCGTACAAATCTTCCGCGTTCCGATCCCAGCCTCACCAGCCAGACAAGCCAGCCAGCGACTCGTTTAAATACCGTTCACAAGTTCACCATCTACAGGAATGCTTTACAGACTACTCCGTAGAAGGCACGTTCCTCCCTCCTCCGAAACTTTACCCTTCCACTCATCTTGCTCTTACAGACCTCCAGTCCCTCCTTCTCGAGGTCGCTGGTGACGTGCACCTCGCTGCCCAGAGAATTAGCGAAGGTCTTGCCCGACTTGCTTTCGTTATCTGCCCACTCAACCACATGCTATCACAGGTCGTGTAGAACAATGGGGCTCCGTGAAAAGCAAAAAAGACAAAAAACCACCTACAACATCCCACCCGAGTTCAAAGGACCACCCAACCCCGCGTGATCGCACCGACTCACGTGGTGGCCGTGGTGGTCGCGGTGGTCGTGGTGGTCCAACCAGGGGTGGCCGTGGTCGCGGCTCAGCACGCCCTGGGTATGGGGCCAACGGCCATGCCTCACGTACCTCACATCCCAGCAAAACCTCCTCTCCCGCCCCGGATTTCACGGACAAACAGCCCGTCGAGGACTTTTCCGACCCAGTCCAACCCGACAAATCTGACTCGTCAAATGGCATCCCTGCAGCACCTTACGACTCTCCTTCCGATCCGAATTACGCTGCGGAGATTCCTGCGTCAGACACCACTCTCCCTCCTCAGTCTTTGTCTCCGCCCTCTTCATGGGGTGTCAGCCCTTGGGGCGCACAAGACCACTCTGTCCCTGCTCCTACTATGTCAGCCCAACCCATATCGGTTGCACCAAGACCAACAAAGGTGCCAGCAACGTCGAAACTATCTTGGGCTCAAATTGCACGGTCTGAAGTCACCTTTCTTCTCTATCTGCGTCCCCCTCATTCATCTTTCACAGACCCCCAGAAAAACTTGCCGTGCCACCACCTCCTCCAGTAGCTCCTCGCGTTCCTCCACCTCCGGTACTCGAACTAGTTGAACCCGCCCCCTCTCCGCTCGCCAATGGCGATTCAGACCCAATAGGTGACGGTTGGGAGGATCCAATAACTGTACAACCTCCCACTTGGGATGACGAGCCACAGGTCAAACCTCCTCCAGAAGATGCTTGGTCCTCCCCAGTGCAGACTGAGTCAGACTTCCAGGACGAAACTCCCACTCCTCTGTCTCAAGAGGAACTTGTATCTGAGATCCCTGCACCCATGCCTTCCGAACTAGTTCCAGCCCCCCAACAACCAGCAGAGGAGCCAGTTGTTGCCCCAGTACCATCAAAGTCCCCAGTGTCTGTACCCCCACGGTCCTCTGCTGCATCGCACCGGAGTGCAAACAAGTACAAGGCAACCGATCAGGCTGTCGTCATGCCCACCTCAGGTTTCAACCCTGGACTGGAAAAGGTTGGCATGCAATTTGGTAGTTTGAGCCTTGCTGGCGATGTGATCGAGCCATCTCCGTGAGTCATCAACGACCTTGATGGATGTTTTGGCTGATGTGTATCGACAGGACTGAACCGGTGTCAGCTTCAGAATCAGCTGTAACCAAGGCAAAGCAGTCCCCTCAACAACCCATTCAGCTATTGTCTCAGGCACAGGCACCCGCCCAAGAGTCACCCGTAACTGCCTCCCCAGCCCAGTCAACTATCGCACCGTTGCAAGTCCCGCCACAACAGCAGGCCGCACCCCCGGCCCCGGCTCCAGCTCCAGCTCCTGTCCCCATTCCCCAATCCCAACCTTCTCTCACATCCGCCATCTCTCACCCCTCGATTTCAACGTCTGTCAGCCAGCCGATAATTTCGAGCTCACCTGCCTTTTCCCAACAACAACCTCAGGCTTCTATCCATCCGTCCCTCTCCCAGCACCAGCAGCAAGCACCACAGACGCAGCACCAAGTACAGACACACCAATATACCCACCATGGTCTTCCCACTCACCTCGATGCCACCCAGAATCCCGTCCAGCAATCTCAACACGCAGCCCAACCCTCGCAGCCCCAACCCTCCGCCGCTCATTCAGCGTACTTCCGACAAGCAGAAGCACCTTACTTCCATACCCCCACTCCACCCGCGGGACAGGGTCAGGATTACAACATCTTTGGTCAGATAGGCCAACAACATCAGGCATCACATTTGGGTGGGTTCGCTAGTAATGACTATGGGTATGGTGACAGTCAGAGGGTATGTATTCCCATATGTTGTCCAAGTGCGTATCTAAGATGATATCAGGGCTTCTATGACTCGTACGCTCAATCGCCCGCCTTTGGAGGGAGTCGTAATGTCCTCGGCCATGATGATGTCAAAGGTCTTCCTGCCTCCCAGCACCCAGGAAACGCTGTCCTGCCACCCTCGAGCGCCCAATCTTCACAACTACCTCCCCAGGGTGGCGCACAACCACAACCATCTGGCAACCAAGGTCCTCAGCAAAGCTACCCCCCTCCCGTCCCCTACTACTACCCTTACCCGCAAAATCAGTACTACGGTACCCCGTACAATTCAGGCTACGGTGTTCCCCAGCAGTTCGTCAAGTATCCCACAATGTTCCAACCTGGTCCTCCTGCGCAGGGTGCTGCACCCTCTCCAGGAGGCAAGCAAGGTCCTGGTTCGGTGCAGTCCCAGTCCGACCACTATGGTCGTGGGCTTTATGGTCAACAACACCAGCTACCAACCTCGGCCTACGATGACCTTGGATATCAGCACCACGCACCGCAACACAATCACGCGCCAGCAGTGAACAACCTCACTTCGAGCGAGTACAGCAAGCACCCACAGCTGTACGGTGGACAAGCTATCCAAAGTTTTATGGGTCTCGGTCAGGGTACCGCCGCCGCGTCGGGCCCTTCGCTCGCCCAACGCGGGAGTGGTACGTCCCCTGAGACGGCATACAAACCTTACTCTCAAAACGTCAAAGACGGAACTGCGGGCGTTGGTGTCGGCCAAGGTGTCGGCCAACCCCAGTCAGGGCGCGGTGTCCAGCAGCAAGGTGGTTTCTACGGGGGTAACCGCTTCGGTTCGAGCGCTGGCGCAGGTGGACCTCAGGGACAACAGGGACAACAAGCCACGCAAGGTCCACAAGGCCATGTGGGGTATCCGCAGGGCAATTCGGACGCCAACTTTTACCAGTATCAGCCACGGCAACAACAGGGCTACTGGCAGTAATTAAAGTAAATTTTAGTTGACTGTTTTAAAGTGACATTGTTCTGTTTGCGTGTTTGATCGTCTTTTAGGCTTTATTATCTCTTGTGCCGTACTTTGTCTTCCGATTGATAACTCCTCTCATCCTCATCCTGTCTCTTTTTCTCTTGCTCCAGCTGTTTGATATCATAGCTGTTACAGTCCCAGAAGCAGTGTGCATTGCAATGTACTCCTTAGTGACATGTCTCTAACAAGCAGCTCTCCTTAATACCTTGCTTGATTGCCCAGCAGAGTATCACTTTCACAGATCGCAAGACTGCAGCACGGAGAGATCCAGTGTAAATTGCTCCTCAAGTTGGGGCACACATGGCATAAACAGAGGATCCATGTACAAAAAGAATGCTAGCAAATACGACACGTTTTTATACCCTGCCACCGTAAGACGCGCATACGATGACCACGGCAACGGCGCACAAAGGTCCCAAGTCAACGGCAAACGAGCCGCATCGATAATCTCCATCTCTCGTATTTTACCGCAAGCGACTGTCAAAAGCCGTCCTCGTTGAGTGACCACGTCCAATCCAATTCACAACCAAAATTTGGTGGATAACTCACCGCGCTTCACGTTCGCTCTCCAACAAGGCTAAAATATCCTGTTCCCGTACGGGGCCTTTCACGTTCCGAATGATATTCCGCGTCGTGTCGTCCATGAACTCGACGCGGACTTGGGTGACGCCTCCTCGGGAGCCAGTTCGTCCGAGGACCTGCGCGGAGGGGGGGTAATCGAGTCAGTGTCAGTGGTACGGGACGGGATCGATCGCATCAGGCGATGATGGTCGAGAGGAACAATAAAGACCTTGATCACTTTGGCAAGTTTGACGGGTGGTGCTTTTGATGAATCCTGCAAGATACATCAGAGTGCAGTGCGTGGTGGAGAGGGATGTGGACGTACCATGTCGATGAGGTTGAAATCTGTTGTGAGGGGGGACGAGTGGTTTGTGTAGATGTATGGCTTGCAAAATAAGATTAAGGTTTAAAATCGAGACGAAACTCCGCCGGATGAATCCGACTTGATAACATGCAGTCAAGTATAACTATAGGACGTTCCTAGACTGACGACAGCAACAGAGTATATCTCCACTGCTCTGAAGTAGGTAAGTAAAGGAAGCAAAACAACACATGAGTATCCGACATGATTAACGTAGAGAAATCTCCTTAATATGATTCAAATATCCATACCCCTTCTGCTAGCAGCGTTGGGAGCCAAACCGTCAATCCAACAAGGTATAACTTATGGGAGATGTCAAGTCTCTCCGACCTCGTAAGACAATTGGTTATTCTACTCAATCCATTGAAGTATGCATGGAAAATATTGCCGGAAGTACTTACCTATCACTCCTGTCACGACTCGCGAAGACCTAACCCGCTTGGTGACAAATCCAGGTTCTCAGACCTTGTGCGACGACATGATAGCATGCGTCTCATCTCACTTTGGACAGATGGTGGCGCCAGTGCTGCGAGATCCTCGAGCGGTGAGTTGTTATGCATTGACACCACAGAAAGCAGGTATTCCACCACATCAGGGGTCCCCTTCTTGACTGCAACTTGTAGCGGCGTGTCTTCTTCTGAATTGGGTGTCTGAGTGTCGCAACCCGAAGTAACGAGAATTTCAGTGATGTAACGCATCGCTGAATACAATATCAGGGGGGAGCGGGATGTTCGAGGTACTCGGTGGTCTTGATGCGCCGTAGGCGAACAGCATTGTGGAGCGATGTTTTC
Source organism: Boletus rex-veris (assembly GCA_038088795.1). Lineage (NCBI taxonomy): Eukaryota > Fungi > Basidiomycota > Agaricomycetes > Boletales > Boletaceae > Boletus > Boletus rex-veris. The sequence goes on from JBBPJQ010000251.1 coordinate 12,873, forward strand.
CCATTACCGTTGGATACGCAGTGACAGAGGGTTCACACCCGCACCCAACGAAGAAATTAGCAATTCGAAGGGCACGAGTATCATCATCGAAACCGCTCTCAGGAGGACGAGGACAGTCACTGGCACCTGGGCCGCTTGTTGCAAGATGCAACAGTGTCTTCGTCAGGACACTCGCACCTTGTGTAACAAGATATCGCGCAACGGGGACATTGCTTCGTTCAGCAGCAATATGAAGAGGCGTTTCTCCGCGAAAGTTGGTTTTAGAGGGATCACAGCCATAGCCAACGAGGAGTTTCACAGCCCCCAGAACACCATTGTCACAGTGAAAGCACCGCAGTGCGATGTGGAGCACAGAGTCTCCGTTGCTAGCGTGTGTAAGAGCATTGAGTGCCATTGACTCCGTTCTCGACCAAGAAGTGGATCATGGGCGCTGTGTTCCAATGCGAAAAGCGAGCATCCAATGTAACAAACAGGTCAGGAGGCACAGGAGCGCCGAGGGAGACGAGGTACTGTTCAGATTGCTGTCGAAAGAGATCACCTTCCTGGTGAAAAGGTGATCTGTTTCGACAGCGATCTGAAATGCCACGAGCCAAGAGTCAATGCTCGATGTGCCAGCCGTCCTGCCCGAGTCTCCATATCAATTGCAAGAAGGATTCTCTTGATCGGTGCCCGCTTCATCCCAACCGGAACTTTGGTGCGTGTGCTTGGTATACCTGTACTAATACTGTGCATACTTCCCCCAGCCACTGCCAGTGCCTGAACATGCTGTACATAGTACTGTGTGTCAACGTCGTTAACACCAACTCGGGACGTTGTCAGTGGGTTTCTAGAATGACGATCAAACAAGGGGTATAATCTTCGAATTCCACTGCTCTGAAAGGGAGTAAAGAAAGGAAAACAACATAACAATATCCAACGCCATTAACTCGTACGGTAATACATCTAACCATAAATATACAGAATGAAAAGACGAGAAACAAACGGACAGCATATACAAAAACATAAACAGAACCAAGCCTAGCTTAGATCTTTCTCGGAGTCGCAACATCATAATCCTTGAATCAGGGACATACGTTACACTCGTGGACCATCCCAAGGGGGGACATTAAACAGGAAGTCATTCTTCGACCGTCACAGTTCGTCGGGGCGTGCCTCCTCTCTGACGTGCACGAGACTCTGCAAACGCGCTCGGCGCGATAAAGATAGCTTCTGCAAAGGCGAAAGCAACGCCAACAGCAGCGTTGAGGATCCGCCATTGAGGTCCAACGACATCTATGCCTTTAATCGTAGCGTCGAGAGCTTTGTACGGGTACCCGTACTGAGCAGCCAGACGTGAGATGGATGCTGTGAGAGGGTCGAGAGGAAGCACGCGGGGGACGCGTGTAGAAGTGGCATTTGCAGGGTGGAATGAAATGAGAGAGCCGAGAAGAGCAGGGATAATCAGAGTAGGTATTGACCAATGGAGAAGAACACTCCAAAACACGAAGGACTGGAAAGTGGCCAGGGGGGGATAAGGAATGGTGAGCTGCCAATCGCCAGTGTCAACGATTCGCGGAATATGAATCTGACAAGACATCAACTACTGAAATGGGAACAGAGGATGGTATTCATACCTGCAAAAAGGTCCACGGAATGACTTGGTACAATACGAAAAGTAGCTCAAACAATGCGGTCATGAGCGAGATATGGAAAGAATTCGATAGGGCCTAGCGAGCGCACGGCTTAGTGGTGTCAAAATATGATCAAAATCGACATACAGATCTGGAAGCCAGCAAATATGCGCGAGCATGCTGTTTCGCACCTGCCTGCAGTGTTTTGAAGGTGGTGTCAGCAAGCTCAAGGGATGGTTTCGGAATGTTGCGGAGTATACTGCGTGGGGTGGATGTGAACAAGACACTGCGCTCCATTAGTGGGGTAACCACGGGAGGTGCACTGGGAGTCTCCTCCTCAGGTGAGATGGGTACATTCTTGAGCATCATAGACACTTCCCGAGCGTCTGGTACGGGTGTGCAGACGGGGGGAAGGGTTCGACGTGTAGAGCGAGTGGGAGATGGACTAGCTGGCTTCTTTTCTGATATCTCCTCTGGCGGTTCCGAGGCAGGGGATGCAGCAGAGTGTCTGATGGGGGATGAGCGAGATAAATGCAGAGAAAGAGAGACGGACTCATGGCTGGGTGGCTGTACCCCCTTCTTGCGTTTGAAGAGGCCCGAGAAGACGGGGTCATACTCGAGCGAGGCCCGATTGTCATCGAGTTGTTTTCGGATTCGCTGTTGAAGTTCCTCCCTCGTTCCAGCATCGCTGACCCGGAGGGCCGAAGCCAAGTCCCTGAGCTCGCCTTTCTTTTTGGTGTGGAGTGTGCCAGAAAACTGGGATGTTGTCATCGCGAACGTGCTGTGGACAACGATGATAATGGTGGTTTGAAGTGAGTGTGTCAATATATGACCTCAATCAACATCAACAAAATCGCGTAGACACGTAACACGTGACACGTTCTCCACACAAACCCCGTGCACCCGCTCCTGGGGTCCATTCTGGTAGATTTATTCCCGCTACGATTAGTAGTGGGTCTTGGGGACCAGTTACGGTTCGGTTTTACAGCGATTTGCACACTTTTACGTTTATGTTTATTTTTATTTGGTTTTGCATATTTGGCTGGAATCATTGGTGGTGTTTACTGATCGTGACTGCTCTTGTCCAACTTCTTGTCTCCAGTCTTTTACTCTCCGGTCATGCATGTCAACGGTCAGGTCGTTCGTGGGCGCTTCGATGAAACCGTTTTTCGATGCCTCGTCTCACCTGCGGTTATGTCTGTTGGAAGTTCGGACGGTGAACATCGCAGCGCTATCGTTCAGGCCGAATATTGTGGAACATGCTTTACGGCCGACGTCTCTGTTGATGTTGACCACATTGACTGCGACGTTATCGTGGGTCGTGAGTGGATCGCTCTTTTCCGCCTCGTTGTTGATGATCCGTGTTCTGGCTCGGGTAGTGCTGTCTGTTGTGACTCTCCTCGTGATGAGCTGCCTTTATCGAGTCGTCCTCCCAATGAAGGGAGAGTTTCTGCCGCCGTTGGTGGTGACCATACTTTCCGTCCTGTCACTTTAGGTGATCCCCATCATGACTTTATGATTGATGGTCCATGTTCTGGCTCGGTTCATGCTGTCGGTTGTGACTCTGAGGTGCCTTTGTCGAATCATCCTCCCAATGAAGGGAGAGTTTCCGCTGCCGTTGGCGGTGAGCATGGTGTTTGTCCTGTCACTTTAGGTGATGCACGACGTGGCTTCACCATACGGTCGCTTGAAAGGGCGCTACTTCTGGATGATCCTCCGTCGCAAGAGTGGATCATTTTCCATTCTGACGTTCAAGTTTTACGCCGCTGTTGTGCGTTGCACGGTATGGATGCTGAAGTTATGGATGGTGGTGATGCTTTGTTGAAGCATTTCTTTACAGGTATGTGTGCGCTTGCGCGGGACCAGGATGAAATGATTGCATGTCGAGAGGTCCAGAGAGGTTTTGATGGCTGCACTGATATTGTAACGGTTCTACTTGGGCTCGTTTTGTTATCTGATCACCGTTATTCAACTGAACGTCTATCAATGATCGCCCGTGCTATTGGCCTTGTCACATCAGGTGCCGGCATTGAGCGACGAAAATTGGTGTCCATGCTGACAGATTTCCGAGATGGATGTACTGAGAAGCTACATGATGTGATCCCCGAATTGCTGTTCAGTAAATTCGAGCGACTTGATCGCTGTTCTCTTCTGTCCATGGGGTTTGCACATGGTGTGACGGTCGTTGGTTCGTGTGCATCATCCACGACGTAGCGGGTATTGCCACGGATGTGGCCCTTCATCGATTATATCCACGCAACTAGCACGCGCTTGATCTTTCTTTTGCCTTCTATCCTTGTGCTTGCTGGTCAAGGTCAGTTTTTCGCCCCTGACATGGCCATGGGGTTGATCTGCCTCTTAGTGTTTGCGTTGACTATCGACGTCGGCGGCACCTGGCAACGTGGCTGCGAGCGACTTTCTGACACGTATCTTCTAGCGGACGTGAGTGCCAAGTATCATTGTCACCCACCAGTGCCAACACAGTGCTCCATGATCAGTGTAAGTATTCCCCTTTCGGGTCCATGTGGTGAGGTTATGCATAGACATCTGTAGAGCTGTGGCACAATGATTAGTGTCTTTGCAATACAACGACCGTCACTGCAATCACCAGTTGCCAACAGTGCATGCTCACTGGTGATCTCGTTGGCAAATTCGCCACAAGCACAGATCCACGGGCCGGTTCAGCTACTGCACTCAAAGGTAAGCTCGTAATCACTGCCATTAGTCTTCCTTTCATTCGTGCTCGCGCACTGTGAAAGGGTATGCAACGGCATGTTCGGACATCAATGTCACCGTCCCGAAGTCTCTTGTCACTCTGACGACTCCGCCGGGCTGGGATGGTTTCTTTGAAGTTGAGCTGAGCACGGGGGAAACAATGTTGACGGTCGCCGCTGCCACCCTTTGGGGAGGAGGTGCTCTTTCGAACGTCTAAATGATCGAGTTGGGTTGTAGTTTTGTCCCCTAAGTAGTAAAGACGTTGTAAAACGTGGCTGTGTTACCTAAATTATCTTTGCTGCCCCGCTTTGCGTCCGAGGACGGCTCTCTTGACTTGTACATTCTATGCATAATGCCTCTACCCGTCACCTCGCACAGGGCACGTCCCCTAGCAAGTGCTATGCACCGGAACTCGACCTTCATTGGCATTCGAAAGTACTTCAGAAGCCTATCCAGACAAGCCAAACCTACGGTGTATGACTCGCGTCCTCGTCCACATTGTGCTCAAAGTCTCTCTTCTTCCGCCACTAGTTATGCTGCTGCCGCGCGCCCCAAGCCGTCCCAATACGAACTCCCGACGGACGTTTACTTTTCTGAAAACTCTCCTCTTGCCCCTTCCACTCGCTTTGACTGGCGACTGCGAGCTACGTCGCGCTGTCACCCCAGGCACGATTCGCTAGGGAAACGGGACGGCGCTCAGACGTACATGAAACGCGTCATTCCTTCATGTATAGAAGTCCAACCAGGCGAGCCACTATACGAGGAAATTCAGGCTTACCGTGATCAGTGCGTCCGTTTCTTTATCGATAAACACTGCTTTGGTGCCATCGAACTCTCACAGTTTTTTACCTTTATTAAACGCCGAACAAGCGGAGGACGAATCAGTCCTTCGCGATCGTCTGTCAAGTTGGTCTCTGTCTCGCTTACGCGAGGTAGGGTACACCATCACAGATCTCTACGCGTTTTGGATAGAGGCACCGCAATTTCGGAATCCGATTGCTTGTTTTTCTTTGGGTCCAGGCATAATTTTGCCAGAGCACAAATTCGGGTAAATGCGCAGTCTCACACAATCCAAGAGTCATACTTATTTCCATCTACATCAGAAATGGGACTCAGGTCCTATTGTCACGCGTTGACCCCCTACAAGAGGTACCTCTGCGTGGCACCGTATTGGCGAGCAATGCCACCCAACTTCGCATCGTATTTGACCAGCGATTTGATGTCGAGGACGGTCAATGGCGCCTCGATGTCGGGCGGTCCAACATCGTTTTTGAACGAATGCGCTCTGCGATTTCGCACTTCAATCACGATCCAGTAGTACTAGATGCCAGTCAGTCACCTGACAGGCAGTTCGTCATACAAGGTACCCACCTTCGTAACGTACTTCTCCGTTCGTTCTCTCCAGCGTCTACCTCTCTGCATCAGCCCTTGCAAGCGCCGGATGAAGTTGAATATGTATCGCGTGGGACATTGGAACACGAAAGTCGAGGCGAGCATGAACACGGCGGCGCATTCAAGGATGATATGAGGATCCAGAGCTGGGCGCGGCGATACGCACACTCAGACCCTATCCAGATGGACGGTGACCCCGTATTGGATGGTTTGAATGAGACCCAGATTCAGGCTGTAGCGACGATGATTGGGGAACGTATTTCCCTCGTTCAAGGTGTAAGTTCATCGTCGCGAAATTTACAATGAGACCTGATATCTTGTCTATAGCCTCCGGGGACAGGAAAGACGAAGACTATCGTCGAGGCTGTCAAGGTACTCAAGGTTGGCTGCACTCACTATCCGCCTTGACATGTCGGTGATTTCGAAAAACATGCTAGGCTCACTTTGAAGTTCATCACCCGATTCTTGTGTGCGCATATACCAACGCGGCAGTGGATAACCTTGTGGAAGGTTTTGCAGGAGCTCACTTGAAGCCTCTCCGCGTGGGCTTCCGGGGTAAGATAAGAGATAGTCTCACCAAGCACACTCTCGACTACAAGCTTGACCAACATCCCCTCAAGTCCAAGGTAGATAAGGTTCTCGGAGAGAAAGGCGTAATAGAGAAAAAGCGATTGGATTTGACTAAGAGAATAGAAGCTATACAGAGAGCCCCAACAACTCGTGCTGCAGGGCGTCTCGATCAGATGCGATCGGCCTTGCTCGCGCAAGAGCGCCAGTCGATGGCTATAGCCGCGAGGTTGTACGCCATCCATCAGGAAATGCTGCGGGACATCACCGCAGATGCTGATGTGGTACGTGATCATTTCCCGGTTCCTTTTTGTGTTCTCATCCTCTGACAGATTTGTACGACTTGCATCACCTCTGCCAGCGTTGCACTTAACGTGCTTGACTTTCCTGTGGTTTTCTTGGACGAAGCATCCATGTCAACGGAGCCAGCATCTCTGATACCCTTAATGAAAGGAGTACGTGTTTCACCTTGGATCTCTTCGCCAATTTCCGATGTAAGAGCGCTGTAGGCACAACACGTTGCACTCATCGGAGATCACAAGCAACTTCCGCCTGTCATCGCAAGCCGCGAAGCGCAATTGAAGGGCCTTGGAACCAGTCTTTTTGAGAGGCTGACAGAGGAAGGAGGTAGGTATTATTTTATTTTATTCAAGTTAACGGTTTACTTACATTGGTAATTGTGGCACAGTGGTGCCGTCAATTATGCTGGACGTTCAATACCGAATGCACCCGTCCATATCGCAGTTCCCGTCGCTTGAATTTTACAACCTTTCGTTGCGAGATGGGACTGTTGATGCTCTCGGTAACATATCCCCGAATCTGCTTCCTCCACTTTCGAGTCACCTACCAGTGGATGAGTTGACCGGCTATCAGATGCCTGTTGTCTTCCTGGATCACGGGGGATCAGAGACTGCCAAAGATCGTAGTAGGGTCAACTGGAACGAGGCGCAGATCGTCTGCAGTGTTGTTGAGGACCTGCTGCTAAAAAACGAGGTTCGTTTTTACCCACAATTATCCCCAGATGGAGCGCGCTGATCGGTGTTTGGTGAAGTACCTTCGTGGAGAAGACGTTGGCATCATCGCCCCTTACGTCGCTCAGGTTTCGTTGCTGACGCGCCTCCTTAACTCCGACGAGAAGTATCGCCAACGCTTCTCAACCACGCTGGGTGACCATCGGAAACTACAACTCCACAACATCGATATCAAGACTGTCGATGGGTTTGAAGGTCGGGAGAAGGAAGTGATCATCTTTTCCACTGTGCGCAACAACCCGTCGGGCCAGATTGGATTTCTCGCTGACAGGCGAAGACTCAACGTTGGGCTCACACGCGCCAAACGGGGGCTTTTCATTATCGGGAGCATCAGCACACTCCAAGAAAGTAAGGTGACGAAGGGTCGGACTGGCAAGGCTGACTTTGTGCCCACTCTCTGCAGTGGAAGGGGAACCGAAGCATGGAAGAGGTACACACAGTATCTGGTTGAGCAGCGGATGGTCCTTCAACTCACTGGGGACCGACTGCATAAAGCCTTGTATGGAAACATGCGCGTCCCACTGGGGGTATACGACATTCCTTACTTACATTGAATAATTGATGAGTCTACACTTGTACACGATGCCCGCTCTCCGGCGGGTGTAAGTAAAGGCAATTACACAAGTACCCGCACCCAGTCACCCGAACTCCCCTGACGCTCAGCAACCCTGCTCGTGGAAGGATCAAGAAAAACGGCAACGTAAACGATTGTTCCAGGCTGTCGTCTCGGGAAATGCCACGCCTTTGTGCCGTCGGCGAACTTGGCTTGGCGCACTAGTAGAGTCGTTGGCATGCCGCTTCCCAGTAGTCTTCCAAGCCTACATTCTTGCTATCGACTCACGCCTTTCACTCTTGACGTTGATGACATCGTCCGACCAGGCCGGCAACCATACTAGCCGGATCATAGCAAGGACTGCCAGTGGATAGCATCCGGCACTGAGCTCGTTCAAATTGCAAGAACAAGAGCACGCCACCGTTTCAGAGGCTCCAACCCCGCTGTCTTTGTACTGTATCCAAGTTGTCAGCGGGACTGTCTCCCCGGGGCTATGCACAGAAAGGCGTCGGCAAGCTGGCAGAAAAAAAACCATTCGACATGTCTCATGAATGTCATACTGTACGGGAACGGCCATGCCATGTACCGATTGGGCGAAGAAGATAGACTAGGCCCAGGACGATCGGCTTGAGAAAAAAAAAAAAAAAAAAAAAAAAGTGCATCTCGAGCAAGATTCGGCCTTGGTTGTAAATGACGATATGTAATAAAGAGTGGGCCTCGCTCGAGTCGAGCTGCCATCCTCCGATTTGCACGCGCGTCGTCACAAAATTAGACGTCTAGACCTTGATTCCGGGTGCCAAAAAGAAAAAGACGTCGACCCTGAATGTACCAAGTGGACGGGACCAAGGCGGATCCAGTGAATGCCATTCAATTGCTCAAAGGCTGTACTTGGTTGACTTGCTGGATCGAATTGGGGGCGCAATTATTACGCCGTTTGCGTTGTCCTCGGGGATCGTTGCCGGCTGGTGAAGAAGAAGATCCTCCCAGTCCCGACTCTTCGATGGACGCTTGAAATATCTATCGTATATTTATCAGACGGAGGTCTTCTATGCTGTCTTTTATGACACCAACTTCTTTTCCGGATGCTTCGCAGTGCACTTATGGGGAAAAGCAGGGCTCGATAAGTTTACAGTGGTAGAGGTATCTATGGCACACGTTCAGGCGTGATAGGGATGGTGTTCGTTTCGAGGATGACCCTGCGTGTGGAGGACCCGACTCACAAGGCCAGTCCGTACGTACGGTCATTCAGCACGTGGCAGAGGTCTTACCATCCTTGGGGTGGTTTTGCTTGCCGAGATGACGCGTGAATTTGCTTGACACCGGGCGTTGCTTTTTCCTGTGTGAATAACGAGAGGCATTACCGTCACGCTTCCGCCCACCAGCGCTCAAAAGCACCCAGTCATGCGATCTCGGTCCCCCACTAGTGTTTACTGCCAGGAACGAGATCCCCATCCACCGTCTTCTCTCATCCATCACTCGCTGTCCATTTGTTCCCTTCGTCCTCTTCATTTACCAGAAACCGGTATTCCCAATCTCGGATACGTCTTCTTCCTCTTCAAAAGAATCAACCAATTCGTTCTATCCTATCCTTGGACTGCAAATCTCCACGTCCGAGCTCGTTGAAGTTCTGCAACTCTATTGCCTGACGACCAACAAATGTCGCCTTCCTTAGCCTCGTCAGATAGCCACGGTGGACGCTCAAATACCTCCTCTCCGTCAGACGCTCAACGACCCAACCATACTTGCGACGCTCTCCCGATGATCACTCCCCACTTGGACTTTCCCGTCGCGGCCAGTGGTCGGGACAGTCTGTCGTCCTCGTTCCGCGAACCGTCGATGTGCTCTGTTCCTCAGCTTCTCGCGCCTTGGTCCAAGTTAGCGTCCCCTTTAGCCCGATCTGCATCATCTGAGCATCTGCGCGGTCTGACCGCGTCTCTCGCCGGTGATTGTACGATGCCTTCTGCAACAGGTATTGGATCGTTTGCCAGCAATCTTGCTGTTCCTGCACCATTATATGGTCGTGCCGGATCGCCCTTGCATTTGACACCGTCTAACAGTCAGAATGATCTTGGCACGCTCGATGGGCTGTGCGCAGCCTTTCTTTTGACACGTTCGCGCGCCGTCAAGGTACGTTTCCAGGCATGAATTGATTCCGTGGGACAGCCAAGCTCATGGTGACACGTCAAAGGTCCGCAAGCATCCGAGTGCGACTTTCCTTTCCCTTCGCTCCGTTTTCGAATTTCTGGACGACACCGTGGGTCCTTTCTTACCATGCTGAGTTCATAAGCTGATAGATTCCGAGAATCAGGCTGACAATGCAAGCGTGGGACCCTCCTTGTCCATGTGGCGATTGAAGGACCTCTCTGCCCCCGATGACGCTTGGGTAGTGTTCAAGTCGCATCATGATGTGAGTCGTACTCTTTTTCCTGTCTTGGCGGAAGCTCGGTGGCCACGGCGATCGCCGACTGGCACGTGTAGCATCTTGTTGGTCTTGCCAAGGTCTTGCCACAAAAAAGGGGTGGCGAAGTCAGGCACCCCGTACTGGTCGCTACGTAGGAACTTATCCCTTTCTCTCTTCCCGCTGTTTCGCCTCGGCGATCTCCCTTTCAAGTGTTACAACGTACTAACAATGGGCGACAGGCTTATATATTTCTCTCGCTTTCCCTCCCGTCTTTCACCATATTTCCTGCGCTCGAGGCCGACCTGGAACCTTTTGAGAAACTCAGTCGGTTTGACGTGTTCTCCAGGGTAGGCTTGTCACTTTCTCCGCGTTTCATATATACAATCGAACACCGCGTTGGTTATAGTTCCCTTCTCTCCCTGTCATCCAACCCGAGAGCAAGTCTCACCGGCTTCGGATGTCGATATCCACGCCAGATTTTCATAGCCGCCTTCACGTCGGACAACAGACTGCGTTTGCGCCCGTCGCTCAAACCGAAAAGTTTGTCATTTCCAGCAATCCTCCAAATCCGAGAACAACCTTCAGAGTAGGTGACTGGATGTGAGTATCTTGCCGCAATTTGATGTCGATATTTCATAGGGGTCTTGATCGACCCCCAAATATGTGCTGACTATATTTATTTTCACAGATGCAATTCTGTCACCTGTGCCGCGCACAACTTTGGGTGAGTGATTATTCATCGATCGTCTTCCGCCGGATTGGCGGTCACGGGGCCGTGATTCGTACCGGTCACGGTATCATCCCGATTGACAAACTTTCCTCTCCTATTTTCACTGTCTTCTTTTTGTTTCCTCCGAGCCGTTGTGTTCACCTTCTCGCTTGCTACAAGTTATGGTTCTGACCGATTCCTTCCCTTGCATGGTCTTGCACAGGCGCAACCTGGCTTGCAGAGGTTGTGGTTGTCCGCGTTCAGAAAATCAAGTTTCGTCGATGAATCGTCAAATTCTCGGCATGCCGTCTGCCCGTCTTCCCACTTCTCCGCGTTTCGCTAGCACCACGGGTACTGCCTTCTATACAGGCCCGAATTCGATACCAAACTCCTCCTCTTATCCTGCTATCCACCAGGGTGCACGGTCTCCGCTGGCAGCTCAGCCTATCGCCAATGCTAAACCTGCGTCACCATCTCATCCCCTCCTAACTCCCTCTGGGCGTTCCTTCTCGGTAGGAGGCAAGGTGCAGAATATATCCAGTGACCCCACCATGCCATGCATCATGTATTGGCCTGATAATGAGCCGCTCCCCGAGCGAGGCCAGATCCGCCCTAGCAACCTCGTTGGAGTTCAGGTAAGACAATTTGGAGTACTTGGGGATTTCCTAGTGGCTGATTCAGGTCGCAGCAACCACCCATCCTGAACACAGGAAATCGCGGACCAATTGAGCATCAACCTGGCGATTGGATTTGTCAGAAGTGCAACTATCTGAACTGGAGACGGCGTAAGGTTTGCCAGACTTGCTACCCATGTGAGCTTCTTCTCCTGTGCTACCTGTCTGCTGTTCTCAACGACGAACTTCTCAGACGCCGAGGGTAACGGTGATTCTATCTCGGCTGCTGTGCAGTCCGAGCGAATTAACCTATTGACATCCCTTCTCGCTCAAGACCAGCTGCCATTGAGGACCACTCCTTCCACCCTCGAGGCCCCCCGCCGAAACATGCAGGTGCAACACCAACGTCCACCGGAGGCTGTTACACCATTGTCGCTCAGCCGTTCACAGGTTGACCTTCGTACCGCCTCGCAGTATCCTGACCCCCAGTTTATATACGAGACCTCGGGGCCTCATCGACGAGCGATGCCTGCGTTCCCAGGCATGAAGGAGTTGGAGGATGCACTCTCTGTTAACGCTCCAGTTCCACTCCTGCCATCCTTCTTGCAAGATATCGTCCAGTCGCCCACCCTATCCCCCACATCGACATCTTCCGCAGACTTGTCCATCGAGGAGTACGAGGATGCTGCCCCCTCCCCTCGTGGTGGTCGTGAGCAGGTAGTCGCCCGCGACGAGTCGGCTTGCAACTTCTCGCTTGGCAATATTTGGAGGTTCAACGGTGAAGAGACGACGAATATTGCTGGCATTGCCTTGCCCCATCACGAGGACCTTGTTGGGAGCAGGAAGAGCAGTCAAGAATTTTTACGTCGCCAATCACCTTAACGTAAGTGAAACGCCTTTTGCATGTTGGGGTAGCACTAATATCCTCACAGCGACGTGCCCTGTAATCTTTCCCTCTCAGACGCCGGACTTTCTTCGCGGAATATTTGAACTAGATTATTATTGTTATTCGCCGTCGTTGCACGCTCACTCACGGACTGTTTGGAGTTATCGGGGATCACAATGTTGTTCCTCTCTGTCTGTCAAGTATAGGATCTCTCGGGGTATACTGCATCTTCAAAGCATGTTTATCTTGCTCATTTATATTTTTTGGAACATATATATATTAGTGTACGTCTCCTAGTACTAAAATATTCGAGTCACTGTCTAGGCCACCAAGATGTTGCTAAATAAGATGATATCATGTTTACCAAGCCTGCTCGCTAGAGTTAGAACTTGCACGTAAGTTGGGCATGACGCGTGACCACGGTGCTGAAGCCCTGACTGGTGTATCTTTACGGTCTCCACCATGGATTCCAACTCGATCGTCATTCGAGTTCACGCCGATGCACCCTCCGCCGCCGTCAAATTACTATCCCGCCAAACATCACGCGCTTCAGAACCACTGGTCGAGGAGTCTGCTCTACTTCGTTCCATCAGGAGTGCTTTGAGAGGTTCTGCGTCCAACTCAATCAACGCTGTCTATGCACCATTGTACGACGACAGATGCGACGCATGGGCGGAGCAAGAGCTGGTATGGAATGATCGCTGCGTGGTTCTCAGTCACGGGGGTGTAATCCAAAGGAAATGGGATTTCTCCGATGAAGATCAGACTATACAACGCGCGTGTCTGGGGAGGTTCGCCTACAGTACTAACACCACAGGTCCCGTGCACGGCAGTGCGCATTACACCTCCAAGCCAAGCGAGCAGCAGGCAGACCCATCAGCCGAATCCGTCTTTGGTCCTTTCAAGACCATCCAGGAGGAGCGGCAGAAGAACAAACACGCCCAGGAGGAAGTTGCAGCGGTGTTCGTGTTTCTGCGCAGCATTGGCAAGGTCTACCTGATCAATGGAACCGACTACACGTTCTCCCTACCCTTCCTCGTTCGCAACGCCTGGCCCCTCCATCCTCATGGTGTCATGATACAACGCCACCTCGATCCTATGGAGATTGACGATTCTCGTGCCACTGGCGACGCGCCTCTTCCTACCACGTTCACCATCACAAATCCCTTCTCAGAGCCAGCTGCTGTCGGTATCACTGCCGGTATAGTGGGTGGTTTCCCTGGTCGTCCTGCTTGCCTTTCCGACGAAGAAGAGAATTACTCTCGACCCCTGGTTGTCATTCCTGCCGTCGAAGAGGTTGTCTGGGTGTCTCGGAAACCATTTGCCATCGATGACATTCTTATAACGTTCAACTCTGAACGACAAGAATTGTCCATCTGGCGCTACGTTTATCAACCTTGTCGTCGCACCTCACCGTCTCGCTTTGACCTCAGTTTCAATCTGGACCGTATGGCTCTCGGGAGCGACGGAGAGGGAGGGGCGATGACTACTGCTGCAGAACATGGCAGGATGAAGGCCTCGTTTTGGGCGCAGAGGTTGACAACGCACCCATATCCCGACGTGTCGTAAGTTTTATGCATACTCTGCCTTGCTCGGAATATCATGCCACAACGTTAGACAGGGGTCATTATCTCAAATTTCCGCGGCGCTCTTTGACCAACGTTTTGATGGTGTTCGCGATCACACGTTGTTGGCGATCTGCATGTCCGGTGTTCCGACCGCCGTTTTCCTTCTTAGTGTGCAGGAGGCAAACAAGACGGTTGCATGCGAGTACTTGACAACCATCGACGCCGTCTCCGTGGTACCCATTGGTGGTACTCGCAAGGAGATATGGGATTTATTAGCTGTCAAATCAGATGGGTCGCTGACTATCTTCACTCATGGGTTGCAACAACTGCCTGTCGTATTGGGGATCGCCCAGGCGGGGAGTGCTGGCAGTGCAGAAAAGGATGCACTCGTTCCAGTGACGGGTATAACATCAATAAAATCGACATGCGTATCATCGGTCACATTGCTCTGTGCCGGGGGCCAAGCGTATCGGGGCAAATTCGACATGCTCCCTCGCGATCGTCTCGTCAATCAAGCGCTGCAAGCTCTATCCCTTGTCGTCCCTACAAAAGACGCCTTTACCTTGCATCTAGAGTTTCTTCGAACATGGTCGCTCCGGAACTTTTGCACCTCTTCAAACCTAGAATTCCACGCGTTCTCTTATGCACTTACCAAGGTTCTGGATCTTGGGGTGTCTTATCCAGCTAACCGTTATGCGTCATTTTCAGTAGACTGGGAGCAGTTCTTTTCTCTCAGTGTCAACGTCCGGAATTTCCAGGATGATCCCGCGTTGCAGCACCTCTCTCTTCCCACTCATCTGAAAACTCGGCAATTCACTTTGGTAGCGACAAAACTCAACCCTTTACTTGCACCCGTGCTATACGCGCTGCATATGCTTGCCGAGGATCTCCGACTTGTGGTTCATCGACATGATTCCCTCGTATTACTCGTCCCTTTGGTCTGCCAAATCGCCCATATAATAAGGCCAGAGTGGGCAGATTACTGGAAGCGCCTTTGTCCCAACGTCATGCCTGCGTGGCCTTCACCCTCTACCACGCGTACGTAGCGTGTCTGTCCACGGCCAGCCCGGGTTGATTTTTTTTACAGGAGTGGAGATGCTTGACGACCGAATACCAGTTTGGCCTCCAGATATGGCCGCAATACTGTATGGCAGGATTAGTAACCCTGACTGGAAATTTCCGGTATACGAGACCCCACGTCTAGCCGCCATGTTCGATATCCAACCTTCATATGCTTTTGGCAAAGTCGAACCATTAGGTTCTCTTCAACGTCTCACTACTGCATACCTCTGTCTTTCTGACGGCTCAGCCGCATCTGCGCAAAAGCGAGCTGAGATGACCGTCGAAACTCTTGTGCGTATGTGGGGTACAGCAAAGAAGGGACAGTTGTTCTTGGACAGCCTGCCTCTGGGCATCGCTGCGCCACTGCGTGAAGCTATCCGAACTTGCCAACTTTCGCCTCCTTCCCACTGGCAGCCGGAGCATTACGAGCTCATTGACCGACGCGACCTAGCTTTCAGTGTCGCCATGGTTCAACCGGTGATCTCGCAACAGGGAATCTATCAGTCTGCTGAGACGTACATGGTATGGCTTCCATCTGCGGTCGTTGTCATGGACTCATCCTTTATCAGACCTCTCACCGTCGGACCAACATAAGTACTTTGGTCGAACAAGCGAAAGCCGCAAGCGCGGGCACAGTCGATGCACTCTCTGGCGTAGAACTGGGTCTGAAATCGTTTGCGAGTATACGCTTTGGCCAGGATCGCCGATTAGAAGAAGTAGCACGAATGCTGTGCTCATCGACGATTCCATCCGTCCGACTCATCGAGCGACCAGACTTGAAGTGAGTCACGGTACTTTCCCTTTTGAACAGAATGGTGAATCATCGTTGCAGCGAACACGACCAAGCGAAAGAGCAGCAACATCAAGTAGTGCGGATCGCAGAAAGGACATTGGCCTTGCCCTATGGCAGAGCAATGTTCACCTTTGGCTCAGTACTAACGGTCACTCGCGAGGCATACGTCATTCCCAAACTGGAGTATCAGATCAGGATCCAGCCATCCAACGTCATCATTGGACCTGAACCTAGTAAGATACCTCTCGAATGCACGAACTGGGGGGAATTCCACAACGGGGTCGCTGCGGGCTTGCGCGTTGCGCCTTGGGCGCGGGGCGTGGAAAGTTCCTGGATTGCTTTCAACAAACCGTCGGAATTGACTCCAGAGCATGCGGGATTCTTGTACGGACTCGGGTTGACAGGCCACCTCAAGGAAATGCTTACTTGGCATACTTTCGGATACCTTACGCCGAAACATGATCTGACATCCATCGGCGTCCTCCTCGGTCTGTCAGCAGCAAACGTCGGGTCAGGAAACATGCACGTCACAAAATTGATAGCTGTTCATACCCCCGCGTTACTTCCGACACCGACAGTGGACCTCAATGTCTCCCTCATGACCCAAGCTGCTGGACTCGCGGGGGTTGGACTTCTCTATTTAGGCACGAAGGATCGCCGCATGGCCGAAGTTTGTCTCAACCAAATCAGTCGCAAGGATCTTGTGCAGCCTGATCTCAGTAACGAGCACAGAGAAGCATACACTTATTCTGCCGCTCTCGCTTTTGGAATGATCATGCTCGGAAAAGGGTCACCTATCCCGGCCGACGTCGTTTGTCTCCACCGACTGCGCGTGCTTATTCATGGCGAAATGAAGACCAACATCACAGGGGGCCGTCCCACATTCGATGTCAACATCACGTCTCCAGCTGCGACCATGGCATTGGGTCTGATGTACATGAAGACAGAGCAACAAGATGTTGCTGACATTCTTGAACTCCCGAGCACGGTCATTGAACTGAATCGCATTCAACCGAGTTTTTTGGTCATGCGCACGATCGCGAGGTCGCTGATCATGTGGAACTCAATTGGATCGACAGCGGACTGGTTGATGTCCCAAATTCCCGAGCCCATCATGACCACCATGCAGGATCACATCGCAAACAAGCAGCGAGCTGATGATGCCATCGAGTTGGCATACTTCAACATTATCGCTGGCTACTGCTTTGCCGTTGGATTGAAATATGCTGGTACTGCCCGTCATGAGGCGTACATCATGTTGTCGAACTATTTTGACACATATAGTCGATTTGTTGCGACGAGCGGTACGTTTCTTGATTCAAGTCACAACAACAGCGAATGACGGATCTCTAGGTCCTGCTTTCGATCATAAAATCAAGCGTTCGGCTATGCGAGAGGGGCTTAACCTCATCTCGATTGCACTATGCATGGTTATGGCAGGCACTGGGGAGATCTCGTGCTTGAGGCGACTCAGGTATGCGTTCGGGATGTATCACCAGGCTTTCAGATATGGCGTACACGTGGCGACACATCTATCGCTCGGTTTGCTGTTCCTCGGGGCTGGTCGCTTCACTCTGGGCACGTCTAATGCGGCCATTGCATGCATGGTCACTTCCTTTTTCCCGCGTTTCCACCACGTCTCCTCGGATAATAAGAGCTACCTCCAGGCGTTGCGGCACCTGTGGGTCCTTGCAGTAGAGCCTCGCTGCCTCATCGCGCGAGATGTCACGACGCGTGAGGCAGTCTACCTCCCCGTCAAGATCACGACGAGAGAGGGAAACGGGAAGGGCGTCACGCAGCTCATCTCTCCTACACTGATACCGGACTTTGGGAAGCTCGTGTCCGTCAGGATCGATACGCCTCGCTATTGGCCTTTCTTTGTGGACTTTGAGAATGTCCCCGAACACAAAATGAGTTTTTTGAGGAATCAGACTCTATATGTCAAACGTCGAACAGCGTTCCTCAGCTACACCGAGGATCCCAGAGGGAGCAGGAGTTTATTCGTTCGCTCTGGTTCTTCCGCTGGTGATGCCGCTATTCTTGATTTCCCGCAGTTGACGGACGCGAAAGCTCACCCCGCTAGTGACCTTACCCATTTCATCTCATCGTTTTCAAACGACACACTCTTCCTCGCATTTGCTGATTACTTCTCCCGCGACGATGGTGAGACACCCGAGGAGAGAACATTCCACGCATATTGCCACGCCGCACTGCTAGACAGCATTCTGCAAGACAAGATGGAAACACTCCAGTCGCATCTGACTCTGTATCAGTATCGCACGCAACCGCAGTCTACATCCCATTTCCACCTTCGCCTGCAAGACCTCCGATTCGCGGTCGACTTTTATAGCAAAGTCTTTGACCGCCGTTTCAGTGGTCGAGCAGAAAACAATCCGCGCCCACCCCTCATTCGCGAGAACACCGTATCGGGGGCTCTACAGGTCCTCGATGAACGCCTTTGGAGGGTGCAGAATCACCCCAAGTTCATCAAGGTCCTGGGCCACTACGCCCGCGGTGAACCCGTCTTTGACGGGACAGAAACAGGAACAGAGACGACTTATGAGCCCTCTGCGCAAGGACAACTATCCCGCTGGCTCGCCTGGTACCTCATGCGAAACGGTGTCCCATCCGCATCTCTTCTCGTGATACTGCGTCAACTCGCGCGAGAGGCGCACGTGCATAGCATGAGCCGACCGCCCCCCGAAGGCACCGCGAACTTGCAGACGCTCGACGTAGGGATCAAGGAAGTGCTGCGCGGTACGGGAACGAAGATGATCAATGCGTTTGGGTCTGGATGGTCTGGAGCATCGCTGGATCGGATCGTTGAGGCGTGGCAAGGAGTCTCCTAGCATTCCTTTTTGTTGTCTTGCTTGAATCGGCATTGTATTCTTCTTCTGCACCGCTTGGTATTGCGATGCAGTGTTCCGGACGTTTGTCGGGCGAAGGTCGACAAATCCGACTTGTCCGATATGTGCTGACTCAGCCTGAGCCTAGATCATTGAGTTCAGGAGTTGCCATTCCGGATGCCCGCCACCCTGATGCTTGGTGTCCCACATGCAGCAATTGACTCTTTTCCATCAACTTCTCTGGCCACCCAAATGCAATGCGACCGTCTTCTATGACATAAGTATGGACCTTCTGGACTATACAGTACCCACTTGGCAGGGGCTTCAGGGGGACGTGGGCGACGAACGACTCTTGCAGTTAGTCCCCTAGCAGTGCGCCTTTTCCAAGTCCATCGGAATCACAGCGTCGCATGAACTTGGGTTTACTAAATTGAAGCCATCTGCCTCAGTGTGCGCGGTGCATGATACGCCACTACTCGGGTGAAGAAGCCATGATCGCGATCCATTGGTGGGATCACCACGAGACTACGCCTATTGGAATTCGGATTCGATGGGAAATATGTTGTATGCCGTATGCTTATCGCCAGAGCAAACCCTTGGGCGTAACTTCAGAATGCATAAAAGCCCACGAGGTACGTCTTGTCGACCCAAGCTTTGGCTTTCACAACCTGCTCCCTCAGAACATTCATCATGCTCTTCAAAGAAGTTGTCTCTTTGTTTTTGCTCGCATCTACGGTTCTGGCTATTCCCTCCAAGTTAGGTGCTCGCCGTCGCGCCAATCGCCAGTCCCAGATTATCAATCGTCTCGAGCAAGTTGATGGTGCTATCTCCGACGAGCAATACAGTTACAATTGGGCTGGCGCCGTCTGGACTAAGCGTGATGTGCGCCATATTTTCCTAGACTGTGAATACACTCGATCCTATCCTCACCCTGTTCCAATAGAACACTTTCACTTTTGTCACTGGTACCTTTGTCGTCCCCACACCTTCGGGT
>JBBPJQ010000252.1:0-32545 GCA_038088795.1 Boletus rex-veris
TTAAAAAGAACAGAGAGGAATTGGAGGGGGATAGAAACTGAGGGAAGAAGAGGACGGCGAGAGATACCAACCAAAATAGAAACAACGTAAGAGAAACAGGGACAGGGACGGGGACGGGGACAGTGAACGGGGACGGGGACAGTGGCAGTGAACGGGGACAGGGACAGGTGGCAGTAAACGGGGACAGGGACAGGTGGCAGTGAACGGGGACAGGGACGGGGACAGTGGCAGTGAACGGGGACGCGGGGACGGGGACAGTGACAGCGAACGGGGACGGGGACAGGTGGCAGTGAACGGGGACGTGGGGACGGGGACAGGAACGGGGACGGGGACAGTGAACGGGGATGCGGGGACAACGGGGACAGCGGCAGTGAACGGGGACGCGGGGACAACGGGGACAGGCACGGGGACAGGTGGCAGTGAACGGGGACGCGGGGACGGGGACAGGAACGGGGACGGGGACAGTGAACGGGGACGCGGGGACAACGGGGACAGCGGCAGTGAACGGGGACGCGGGGACGGGGACAGGGGCAGTGAACGGGGACACGGGGACGCGGGTGGGAACAGGCACACCAGCTATATGAGAGGGCACAGGCACGGGGACGGCGGCGGCGAACGGGGACAGGCACGGGGACACAGGGACGCGGGGACGGGGACAGGGGCTGAATTAACCCAAAAAAGGCAGGCGGGGACGGGGACGGACTAGGGGGGCGGGGTCCGTGACACATATGGATAGGGTAAAATGGATGGTTGCTTAGTCAGCAGTTGATTCTGTGGAAATGGTGTTATCTATAATCTTGGTATACATGAATGATTGCTTAGTCAGCAGATTGAAGAATAAATGGATGTAACCATCTGTTCCAAGTGACATGGTGTTGTCTATGGTCTTGGTGTACATAAATGATCACTTAGTCAGCAGATTGAAGATGTGTCCATATGTTCCAAATGATAGACATATGACATAAAATGGCTCACTATAGTAGTGGTCACTAAAAATGTGTAGCATGGTAAGTGTTGTTTCTTTTTGTACACTTGTTGTCTCACTTATGGAAAGGATTTGTGAAAGTAGTTTATTAACCCCTATTTTTTTATTTGATCTCACTAGCAATATGGTCAAGTTAAAATGAATGATATGTGCATTATGAATCTACTTCGAATCCCTAAATCCCTAGTATAAGTCTATTTGACTACCATTGAGATGCTTTTCTCTTTTGCCCTTTTCTGGTAGCCATATCTGCACTCACATATTCACCCTCCTCCTCCCACTCTCTTTCTCCACACTTTCTGCCTCCTTCTCTATTACTACTGCTGCCTCCCACTTCCACTATCTCTCTACCTCCATCAATAGGTGTAGGTCTCTTGGTTACATATTCATTCTTTGCCAGCAGTTCAGCAGTCTTACCTCCCATCATGTACTGCACTGCATCATAACCACCATATGTGTTGTCTCTCCTCAATTGGGACACCACATTGTCATATAAGACATTGATCTCTGGTTCTGTCAGTGGTTCAATGTCTAAACCCCACTGTGCTGATCCAAATCCCCTGTCTTTTTTGATCTTGGCCAGACCAAGCCTACAGAGCAAAAATGATGTGATTCCTTTCATGCCTTTGTAGCAAGCACATTCAATTAGTCAGTCATGTCCAACAGACCATATAATGTAATATGTATGCTTACTATTTTTTGCAACCCATTTCTTGTTGCTGGTTCCCTTGCCCTTGTCTCTAAGCCTTCTCAGGATTGGTGATTGACTTTCATACATGCATATGATGTATAGTGTCACCATCCTCATGTATATCTGAACATCCTTCACTCCCCTGGTTCGATTTTCCCTAGATACCCAATCTAGATTTCGAACAACAGAGGTGTATTCTGCTGGACTGCTCTTGGAACCCTCTGTCATCTGTTCCTTGCAAGCAAAGATCTGTGGTAACAGTCCACCACATGCAATTCCTGCAATCACTGCAAGGTGATGAATTGGCTTTGATGCATCATATGCATCTGATGCAAACTTGTATGCCTCCACAATATAGTTTTCACCACTTGCATCATCAAAACCTGTCTGTGATACCTCCTGTGGTGCAACAGACTTGTGCAGCACCGTATGGAATGACTTCAGCTTGACATGGATTGCTGACCAATCTCCACGACTGTCCTGGACAATAATGTTCTGCGATGTGCGACGTGCAATGGCCGCAGGTGTGCTCTCATGAGCACGGAGTGCTGCCGAGGTCGGTGGTCCTCTTGGATTTTTCGCCCCCAGGCTCATCCACGCATCATGAACGACGCGCGTGGATGGAGCGCCTCGACGACCTGCAACTGGGGGTAGCGACCACGGAACTTGGTTGATTTTGAGGACGTGGCATGCGGAGACAAAGGCATCCTGAATGACGAGTTCGAGGTCCTTTCCTGAGCAGCTACCTTGTTGGGCAGCGAAGGTTGTAACTTCGCGTATGGCAGAACGGGCGACATGACTGAACTGACCGCGGGCGATGAAGGGTGGTTTGGAACGTGGATTCAGGGTATTGCAATGTGTGATTATATCCTCAATAAACTTTGACAGGCTGATCGAAGGAGGTGATGTCACTTTGAGTTGCATGACGCCATCGATTGGTTTGACGACAGCCTCGATGAGTGCAGGATGGGAGTCGGGATCGAGTGAGAGTGGATGGGCAGACTTGAACCAACGAAGCAGTGCGCGCTTTCGTGACATAGCAGCGACAGACTCGAGACCACCTTGTTCGATGAGTGGGTTGATTTCTTGTAGCACGGAGTCCTTGACGAGTGTTCTCGTGTCGTTGATCAGGCACTGAAGGGCGATCTCAGCAGCATATGTAGCACATTGATGGACGGGATTGGATTCTGCCTTGTTGAGATCTTGAAGTGGAACGTGTTTCATGGCTAATCTTATCGCAAACGATGCAAGATAACTCTGTTCACATCGATATTAGCCTTGTGACGTTCTCGCGTGTTAAATGACATCATGATACATGCACGGTATCGTGTCTATTCCATACGCACAGGCTCTTGGTGGATTTATACACACACGTACCGCGCATTTCAGTCACCACGTGAAATGCGCGATACGAATACATGTGCATCCACTCGCCAAGGCTCAGGTAAAACGATGAACACACGTACCGCACATTTCAGAGGGGTCCTGAAATGTGCGATACGTGCATCGTCCACACACCCTATGTGCATGTGCACACGTGCATACAACATGGAACAAACAACACACGCCATACCGTGCAGTATCATGCGACGACACTGGTCTAGACAGGAAAATGCTCACCAAGAAATGCGCCTTGCCATATGTCAACTCTTGTGATCTCTGCGATGCTGTCAGTGGCATGCGGGTCACAGGGTGTATCGGCCACTTGTCGCGTCGGATCGTGATGAGTCCCGAGGACAGTGAGCCTGCATGGATGAATGAACTGGAGATGCACGGAAGACCGTCTGTCACGACCGAGAGGCTTAACCAAGTACGGTCCATCAGCATCCTAGTCAGCACTCGGGCACTCCCTGTGTGTGCGTAGTTGAGGGCGCGCTCCAGCATTGCGATCATCTCCAGGTCGAATGCGTCCACGACATAACCTTCCTTTAATGCAGACTCGTGTTTGTTCCACAAATGCTCGAGGAGACTGGTGAGAGGATATGTTGCACACCGGAAAAGATCTGGAACGACCTGTGCATGGAAGGAACGGTGGACGTCAGCTCAAGCTGGAAGAGATCGTAGACTTACCTCCTTCTTCAACACCACACAAACGCCCTTGATGTCAGAGAGAACAGTAGGATGACACCAAGACCGAGTCAAGGGCATGACCACCTCCGCATAGATGATGCTGTGGTGACACGACGCCATCAGCATGAACACGTGAGGTTACAAATCATACTCACTCTCCGCTCCGCTTTTGAGCAGCGAGATGGTGCATGTCAAGACGATATGTGTTCTCAAACCGCATACATTGTGGTTGACCAGCAGCTGCAACCTTTTCAGCACAGCGAACATGGGGGAGATCACCTCGACAACGATCAACGTTTCTTTGCCAGCGATTCTTGGCTGGCAGTGAGGTGGCTGTGGTTCCTGCGAGGGACGTGGTGACGAGTCCGAGTTGCACTTCATGAAATTTCGCAGCGTCCCGAACACGGTGTGAGATGGCGTTGTATATCTGTGAAGATACCGCATGAAGAATGGGAGGACGGTCAGGCCTTTCCTCCATGTCAACTTCCATCCCAATATCCTCCTCCTCTTCAGAGTCTTGATCGCCATGTTGGGGCTGACGCTGGCGACGACGACAACGACGTGCATGAGGAACATCTCCTTGTTGCTCCACGATGCCTTGCAACTTTGCATCTACAAGGTTCATGCGACGTCCAAAAGAAGTGATGATACCATTAGCTTGCACGTTGCCAAGGTGGCGCGTGAAAGCAAGTGGATAAACAGTATACTTGGTGTTGTTTTGCACATGTCCGAAATCATCTACATTGGTCTGGAAGAGAGTGTGTGCAAGAGAAAGGTCCATGAGCGCGCCGGTCGACTGGTGGGAGATGATTTTCTGTCGAATGATGCGAAAACCATCCTTGTCATATGCATGCAGCACGTCACCAAAGTCGTTCTCGATTGGATACCTCAGGAGGTCGATGGGACGACGGACTTCTGGATTAGGGTCGTCATATGCAACAGGGTGTCGTGCAGCAACCTGTGCTCTCGGAAGGTCTTCCCACTCTTCTACATCCAGGAAGCTTAGAACGTTCGATCGACATCAGCGAAAGGCATGACAGCGACCATGGAGCACTGACCTGACGTGTGATGCAACGGAAAACGTGAAATGCTTGATGTGCTCATAGGAATGATCTCGCTTCCAAGACATTCTCTCGCGCGAAATAAATTGAGGGTTGAGGATGTTCTGGTTCTGGCCATATCGCATCGTGATAGCAATGGGGGTGTTGTCTTGAAGAAAACGATCAGTCTTCCAGGATGCAGGCGCTCGCATGACCCAATTGGCCCAGCTGTTGACAAAGCATTGGTGAAGCATCTCGAGGTCTATGATACGAAGATTGAAATCCCTGGAGGCCTCGCCATGTCTATGACTGTGGAAAGAAGAATTGCAATTTGAGAATGTTGCCTCATGATGCGTGATCGACGAACAAAGGGGACTCACAAGATGTCAGTAGCATCATTGACCTCGCGTCTCGTCAGTGTCTGAGGGTATCGTTGTCTGCATGTGAAGTCTCTGAATTGCATCACATTGAAAGCGTGTGCGAAAAACATGACGAGCATAAAAGCATGTTTATGAGACATGGCGCTTGTCATGTCAGGTAAACAGGGCCACACGCCAGTTGCATTGAAGGGATGGTCTGGAACGAGCCATTCGTTTGGCACCATCGCAATCCATACTTGCTCCTCCTTGCGGGTACCGACACACATCAAGCGACCATGATGATCGAATGGAAGGCAAGTGGCTTTGCTGTCTGGCCAGAGACGGTGTATGCCAGAGAAGTTGATCCGGCAACTCCACGTGTGGTCTGCACGGTCATAGGGAAGGGCGGCGTCGAGTCCACGACGATCACCGACATACATGACAAGGTCAAGGAAATGTGGGCCGACTGAAGGGATGATCTGTGGTTGCGAGGTGTCCACGATGAGATTTGGATCGAGTTCAAGGCGATGACGTCCGGATAAGAGTCGCAGCGCTCCCACGATGTCTTTTCTTTCATACAGACGTCGGAGACTACTGAAGGACGTGTTGGTGATAGGAGCATCGTTGAAAAGGGTGACATGTTGTGCTCTGGTGAGGTCCGTCCCATGGTCATAGATTGCAGCCTCCACGTCATGCTGCTGTGGTGCATCATTG
Organism: Boletus rex-veris; assembly: GCA_038088795.1. Classification (NCBI taxonomy): domain Eukaryota; kingdom Fungi; phylum Basidiomycota; class Agaricomycetes; order Boletales; family Boletaceae; genus Boletus; species Boletus rex-veris. The sequence continues at coordinate 5,860 of JBBPJQ010000252.1, forward strand.
GCGGAGAGACGGATGGGAACTTCGGTGGCATCGTATGGTGCGTCATGATCACCTTCATCGACGAGCACGTCATCTTCGCTGACGTCGTCTCTACATGACGGTAGGACACATTGGATGAACTTTGGCCAACACACTCACCTGATGAGGAGGTCATGGTCGTCGGCCTGAGACATGGAATGTCAGTGCTGGTTGCAAGTACGACTTTATGAAGTTCCTGGTACACAGAGGGCCAGAAGAAGAGTCACAGCGAGACAGAAATTTTACAGAACGGGTTGGCAAGCGTAATCAATTGATTTGACTGACAGGCTTGACTCCGATTCGCTTATAGCCGTGCAAAGTCACCACATGAACCACCGTACTCGAGCGTCACCAGAGGCAGTCATCGTACACGACGGAATTCAACGTTGTGGTAGGAAGACATTTGTGGTATCACTGACATCGTTCCAGATGAGCACTATCACGGTGGTTATTCTCGAAAAACGAAATACAGAATTTGACGACTGCGATATCGTACATACAACAAGTGCGAGGAAGAGAAGAGAAGACGATCACGCTTGGTACTGCGTTTCTTCGACTGCAGCATGTTTGGACGACGACGCAACTTCCTGAGACACGGCGTCCGTGTTCTCGATCGCGGGAGTGGAGCTTTCTTGGTTCACAGGATTGGTCGTCACGATGTCTGTGGCCTTCTGGCGTTTCATGGCACGCTCTATCGTATCATCGTATGGGTGTATCATCAAAGTTGGAAGGAACTCACTTGACAGTTTGGTACCAGATGGCTTCTGGGAAGGACGTGCTGCAGCTTGGTCGTCCTTCGATCCAGTAGAAGAAATCGTCGTCGCGCGATCACGCTTTCGTGACTTTTGCAGTGCGTGAGCGCGTTGTGGGGAAAGGACCAACTTGGTGGCAACGTTGCGATGTGTTGTGGGATCCGTGTCCGTGTCGTCTGCGAGGATTGTGTATTTCTTTATCGCGTCTGCGATGTTGCCCAGGTCACTCGAGTCGTCCTCATCCTCGTGGCCCTCTTCAACGCCGTCGAGAACGGTGTGTGCGTGGCGTTTCACCTCTGGAGTGGCGGGTACGAGTACTATTGTGAAAACGTGGTAAGATCGTTGTAATGGAGGAACTACGATTCAAACGTGGGACGTGAAGACATATATGGCACGCCTTATCGACGACCATGTAGACACCGTGGGTATACATGGTACCGCACATTTCAGAGGGGTCATGAAATGTGCGGTATGGCATATGTTCGTACAGGTAATCATAGCTGATATATACTCACCGGTACCTCCGGTATCAGTAGGAGAAGCCGGTTGATCATGATGGGAAGGTACTTGTGAAACAAAGTTACCGTCAGCTGTCACCGGGAGGTTGTCGCACATGGAGATGTCCATCGGGGGCTCAACATTCTCCTCGCCTTTCCCGCCAGACTATGGGATATGGATATGGTAAGCGTGAGACCTGAAGTTGTTACCGTGGGACGTTACCTTGGCATCCTGGTACTCAGTGTCCTGGACCTCGCTGGGAGGTGGACCGTCATCCGTCTTCGTCGACGAACTTGCATCAGCATCGGCATCGGCATCCTCATCATCCTCCGACGCAGTGAGACCCTCCTCTTTCTCCTCATCACTCCCGCTCACATCTCCTTTCTTCGTAGCCCTCTCGATATAGGCTCCCTTCTCGAATTTGAATTTCGACTTCACCTCTTCAGCCCGCTTGGATTCGGTCTGTATCGCAAGCCACAGGGAATATTTCTTCGACAACTCTTGGAGGTGCCAAACAGATTCTCCCTTCGACATAACGTCCTGGAGATGGTTGGCGTGCGACGCACCCATGAAGAATTTGTCGTCGATCAGGTCCTGGTCAGTGAGTTCCTCTCAGATCTGATTTTGATGCGAAGCCGCTGGCCAGGTTTCATGGCCTCACTGGGGTCAAAGTCAGACGTGCGTGTTGCTTTATTGCGTTGGCGGTATGCATTCTCGTTCAAGGCCTGTATAACGATACACGGGTAAGCATTTCGATCGAGTTTCACGAATAGTACTTACTCGACATAGATTACGGAGCGATTCCGCAACGTCGTCATCAAGACGTGGGTTATCGCGAGCATGCACCCGGTTTGTTGCATCATGCCACGTGACGCGTAAGTTTTGAAGGACGTTGACAGCCTTCTGTACTTCGCGCTCTTGTGCGACAAGGGCGGTCTCTTTCTGTAAATGTAGGAGCTCGTTTTCGACGACGTGCAATGCGGTCGGATACTCGTCTGGCAAAACGACATATATTCCATCGGGCCAAGTGAGGTACCCCTTTGGCGGCAAGCGGCCTTCGGTGAGCACCACCTCTGCAGTCGTTGTCGAATCCTGTGAAGCTGAACCGAGAATGTCCTTCAGGGTCGTCTGATGCATCTGGCTGGTTTGTGCGGGATCTTTGTCGAGAAGCGTTTTGCGCACGGCATGCTCCACGCGGAGGCGCAACGTCGCCGCTCCACCTAAAGGATTGCACAAGATCATCTCTGGGCGGTACGATATGATTGCGCTGCTCTCTGCAATGGCAGCTGCTGAAAAGGTACGCATGACGCGCGTGAACACTTGATGCGGTACATTCTTCCACTCCCAGGCTGTCCAATCGACGAGAGAAAGGCCACGCATTCCCATCATCGGGCAGTCCTTTGCCACACGGGACAACTTTTTCCAAGCATTGCTCCAGCTTGGCGGAGATCGAAGGAAGTCGAGCGGTATCGTGGTCTTCTGCCGCCCGTCTTCTTTGCTGCTATAGATCTTCGTGTTGATTTCTGACCATTCAATATTCTTGGAGATGAGAGCACGGTGTTTGTTCATCGTCATCTCGTGGCAATCGCGGGCGTGCTCCCTCTGCTCTTCCATCCTGGAGTCGGTCTCGCTCTGCTCGTCGCTGTCCATCCAGTCGTTGTCCTTGTCATCAAGGATGTCATCGTCCTCGTCTTCGTTGTCAGCGTCGTCCTCGTCCTCGTCATCTTCATCGCCCTTACGCTGCTTGTTCTTGCTTCTCCCCTTCCCCTTTGCAACCGCTTTCTGTTTTCCTTTCTCCTTGTGAGACATCGTCATAGTCTGCTTCCTGTCGCTCCTGTCTGTAGTAATACCACCACCACGTAATTCCTTGATTGCCGTGTGGGCTTCGTTGAGTTCCTTTGTGGAAGACCCTCCTTGATTGATTCCGAATATAGACAGCAGTTTCTTCTGGACGGTGAGTCGCCTTGGAACAGAGTGTTCTTGCAACTGAACATGCATGTTCACAAACGATGCGTAGTCGTTCCATACCATGAAGACGATCTATGCATCGTTGGTCAGTGTAGACACCGGTTGCACTCGTGTACATACCCGTTTGACGACTATTGTGCGCTTGTCCTCGATTATGTCTCGATGACATAGAATTGATCTCACCATCGCAGCACTCGCAGATCCGGGACTCCAGTACTTCCCGATAACGGGAACCATGTCTATCATCGGTTCCCACCAACGGCAGAACTGTAATAACAAATAGGCTCGTCAGCCGATCGACACGTTTATCGCGCATTTCAGGACTCCTCTGCATAGGTGGACCGAGACATAGTGGTACCGCACATTTCAGGACATGTCTGAAATGTGCGGTTCGTGTATCCACCAGACACATGGGTACCATAGTATCGTGACATACCTCGCGTAGAGCGTCAGTGATAACCTCCATGCGTTTGACCATATGGTCGTACACTCTGCGAGACATGAACGGGATAATGAGTAGCGCTTTCTCGGCCAAATCCGTATCGACCAGCCAGAGTAGGATCTTGATCTTCGCGATGCAGAACTGTAAGCACCCTGCAACGTACACGTCCTCATCGTTGTCCAACCCCTCTATGCCACTGGTGATCGTCTCCGTCAGCTTCGGGATCTGCGTGATCAGTTCGTTAAGATAGTCCTTCATTCCGTTCTTCCATCGATGAGAGCTGTGATCCGCGAACACTAGCTCCGCCTCCGATCTCGGCCCAAGGTGCTCCTCAAACGCAGCATCCATACACTCACGGATTGCGTACACAGCCCCTTTCGCACCGCGGATCTCGCTCGACGCATCCCTCATGTCTCGCCAAATACTACATAGCTCAGTGCGTGCGCTTTTGGACTTCGAGGCTGATTTCCCCTTCGTGATAGCGATGAGCGCGTCGATGCGATCTTCGTCGACAGGGAGTTCGTTGAAACACATACACGTGTTGTCTTCCAACCGCCCTACCATGTAGCACAATATCTGTGACACACAAGGCCCATATGGTGAGTACAGCGACCTGTGATGACTATCGCACTCACACCGCCGTTCGGCCCTAGCATGGTGTCGTGCAAACGGTTCATCTTCATGTTCGATTTCCCGTCGAACATATGAATGCCCATCGATTCCACCTGCTCCATGAATTCCCAAAAGTAGTCCTGCGCAAGGAGCTCAGCCCGCTTGCGAGGCGCACCTGTCACACCATCGATCTCTTCGACGTCTAGGTATGTCTCTTTCTTCGCCTGCATGGTTCGGAATTGATGAAGTAGCGCTTCTTCAGGTGTCTCGCGGTAGACATGCTCACTCTCGTTCTGAGACAAATGTAATCCGAGCTCCAGATTTATCTGGTCTACAAATCGACACACAAAAGGTCAGTTTGGTTGTTGATACAGCGCGCATGTCGTGGGAGTCTCGGAATGCGACATCGACACTCACCTGCATCATACAGAACAACCAACCACTGACCACCCAACGCCAGAGTGCGTTGCGTTGCGTCTCTCTTCGGTTTCCTCTGTTGGTTCTCCTGCTCGATCTCCATTGCCGTCACCGTCTCGCTATCCTTCTGTTCAATGATTTGCCGTCGTTTCAATGACTCGGCATATTGCTTCTGTAGTATCTTCGTCCATTCCTCTAGCGCATGGAGACGATGTTGACCACCGGCGGCAGCTAGACGTTTCTTTCCAACCGCCTCCTTTCCCAGCTCCAACATCGGCAATGTTTGCATCACGTTCCCGCTTGATGGGTAGCTCGTCGCGTAAGTGTTCTCCTTGACGTCCGTTTTCTTCACCACTAATGGAATAGCTTTCATGATGGAGAACCTATCTGCGCCCTTCGTGAGGAACGACTGTACAAGTCGCATTACCTGATTCTGCTGGAGCGGTCTGTCATTCCACGATCCAAACCGGATCTCGTCCTTGTGTTCCATGACATCGAAACGTGCGTATCCAAATATCTTCTTACGGCATTCTTCTTCCAGCTTCTGTTTCCAAGCGACTGACGCCTCGATGGCTCCACCACTTTTTTCTCCTTCACGCGAGTCAAGCAGGAGCGTGTCGCCCACCTTCGTCTTTGTAATAACGTGTGGTGAGTGAGTCTTCATTACACTCCGTTCGGTCTGATCATATCTCTCACCTTCGCCTTCTTTCCACCCTGTGGTGTTGCGTCGCGTACATGTCATCAGCTATGTGCATTTCTTGTCTATGGTTTGTGTCGCTCACCTTGTCTCCAGCGGTCGTCTTTCTACTCCCAACATCTTTGTCTTTGGTCTTTTTCCCGGCCATTTGTGTTCACGTTGTGACGGTAAAGTAGCTTAGGTTGATTTCATGTCCCTATACCCTATACCCTCGCACAGCCCATCTGTGTTTCGCTGTCTTTCAACCCGTCTTCTGTGACGTGGCACCACCGCGTGTCGTTTCATTTTCGCTTGTCCCGCTTCATATATTATATATGTATTAGGTTATATCTCTATGTGTGGTTCGCGTTTCATCATGTGATACCTACAATGTGTCATGTATCCGACTACGTACCGCACATTTCAGGTACCCCTTGAAATGTGCGGTATGGTGTGTGGCATGTGTACCGCGCATTCCATATACCCATTGAAATGCGCGGTATGGTGTGTGGCATGTGTACCGTGCATTCCATATGCCCATTGAAATGCGCAGTATGGTGTGTGGCATGTGTACCGCGCATTCCATATACCCATTGAAATGCGCGGTATGGTATGTACCAGCGGTAGAACATGCCCATTGGGATGTGCAACGTGTAGTGTACACTATATGTCTATAGATCCGTCGCAATGCATGATCAGATACCATCATAAACATGTATCATCCAGTAGTGTCCATTCCGTCCATGTATTTACCTCACCATAGCACAGATCACCATAATCTACACAAATTGAGCCAATGTATAGCTTACCTGTCCTAGCGTGATTCATACTAACACGCCACTGTGTCTCGACTGACTCGGATGCTATGATGTATTCCACCTGGGGAGAGCACCACCCCAAAGCAGGGTATAGATAGGTCCTTAAATAGCGGTAGGCTACCCGGGATCACAGTGTGGGTGGCGAGTATCATCTTCAACACTACAGTTCTAGCCAAATAATGGGATTTACAATACGGTTAGATTACCACATGGCGGGCGAAATGAACATATTGTTTTTAGTGAACGATTGGTATTGCCTCTGCCCTGGTGAGACCTGGAGATCTCCTCAATGCCAGGTTGGGTGGGCAACGACGCCGACGAGGGGATGTCAAAGGTGAATATAAATTGGATGGTGTGTCGGGGGGTGGTGGGGGGGGGAGTGATGTAAGCCACAGATGAATTGGGGGGAGGGGGCAACATGGGCTTGGGTGGTGATAGATACCACAGTGATGACTACCTGAATCGGACAGCAACAGACTTGTACTCGTTGATATGTGGCGGCATCTACTTCTTCATAGATGGTAGGATATAAGTCGGGTAGGGCCTGGGACTGATAAAATCCTTCCGGTTCAACTCTTCTATCTCTCGTAGCATGATGGGTTTGATGTTGAGCTCCCACTCGAGATACTGACACATCTCCCTGTCCATCTGGGTGAATATTGCACAGTTGAAACATCCCCTGCGCAACGACGGACCGCGACTTGTTGGAGTAGGTATCGTCGCAAATCACCTTTGACATGAGCATAAAAGCGGTAGAGATGGACAATGAGGCGGTTACTTTGGACAGGCAGAGAGGTGGGTGATAAACCATGCACATAACTCTGATGTGCACTTGTGATGACCCTTGAGAACATGCATGTCACAGTGTGCTTCAAGATAATACCAGCACATGACTACTAATCTTACATGTACAGTATTGTATATATGACTATGTATACCGCACATTTCAGAACCCCCATGAAATGTGCAGTATTGATATACTATCTATGGTGGTACCATGACTATGTATACCGCACATTTCAGAACCCCCATGAAATGTGCAGTATAGATATACTATCTATGGTGATACCATGACTATGTATACCGCACATTTCAGAACCCCCATGAAATGTGCAGTATAGATGTTGAAAATACATGGCCTGACCCTGGCCTAACCATGACTGAATTACAAAAAGTGGGTAGTATATGCCCTAGCACATAAACGTATCGTCCGTATCATAGAATGATCACATCATCCTCGCTGCACCGCTGATCCCTCGTCCAACAAATACGCCCTCACGTCGCGTACGATCTGTTGTGCCTTGTCCCTTTCCGCCTCTACGAGCCGTGACTGCAACCTCAGTCCGTCTTCCATGTCCTTGTTACAATTCACTGTTGTATCCTCGCCCTCACTCTCACCATCGCCTACGCGCCCTACCACGTCCTCGCCCTCGCCATTTGATTGATGGTCGATTGGACGGTCAACATGACGCTGCGCCTGCAACGCCCTTTCTAAGACCTCCACCCTCTCCGCCAATGCCCTCGCCACGTCTGTCGCTGCCGCCGTTTCCTGCAGGAGCGCATTCACGACGCGGATGTCGACGTTGGTGCGTCGTGAATCGTTTTCAAACCGGGGCATGCGGACAGGCGTATCGAGGCGATGAGGATGAGGGGTTTCAATGTGAGACCTTGCTTCTCTCGATTCGCTGCCTCCTTCACCTCTTGCAGTTGCGCTGGGTGGAGTCGCCAGAAGAGGGGCATCCGCGAGATCCTGCTGCGCTTTGGCGAATGCTTTTTAGAGGCAGTGCGAAAAGAAAGGCACCTCGGGTATCAGCAAAGTCGGGAGCAAACGTGTGATTCCCTCACCCATTGCGAACGGATCGGGCGAGGTGGGTGTACTCTTGTGCTCCGACGAATGTCCATGATGATGACGACGCGACCCAGAACCACGACGCCCATGCCCGTGTGCATGACGTCGTGCTTTCGGAGATGAAAATATACATGTGCGCATATGCGTCACATATGCGGGTTTTAAGTGGCCAGATCGAAATGAAGTAAGAAACATCACTCACACTCTTTACGTGTTGTGGGCGGTCGACTCGCTGGCGCATCCGTACGTGGCTCTTGTACATCGAGTTCGCGCTTCTTTCGGCGTGGACTTCCCCCCAAGCTCTCTCCCTCCTCTTCCCCTTCCGAAGACGACTTTCGTGATGACGCGGCACGGTCTTCAGGCGAGTCCGTCGAGGGCGACGAATGTGACGAGGACGAGGACGTAGTGTAACGTAGCGCATCGTCCAACCCACTCTCTCGCTTTCCTTTGCGCTTCTCGATCCGCTCGCGACTCCCTTCAGTTGCCACGGCAGAGTCTTTCAATTGTGGCGCGCCCGACGGTGATTCAGGTGGTGTCATCCCACACATCTCACTAAACAGCGTCTCCGAAATGTGATGCCACCGTGTCAACAACCACAGCATCATCCGCTGCGACACCACCTTGACTGAGCCTCCCAACAACCGATGTCCAAATATCCGCGCTACGTCCTCCAGTTGTAACTCGTTTTCGGGACACAGTGGCAGCTGTGTGAAAAACCCGCAAAGGTACACAAGGAGGGAAAGATTAACCGAGGGAAGGAATCGGAGAAGGATTTGGGCAATAGAGATTTGGTCGATTTCGAGTGCACTGTCGATGTCATCTCGGTAGAAATCGGTGTGCGGCATCCACGAAATTAAATGCGGAGGTTCGCCTTTCGCACGTCGCTCTTCTTCTTCCTCTTCTTGTCGGTCCCGGCGAACGTCTTCGCGCTTGACGCTAGGCTTGACGGACCAGTGCCAGAGCGCTGAGTAAGTCTGCGGATCGAGGAGCGGGGCCGGGAGACTTGAGATAAAGGTTGATAAGAGCGCACAGATATCAGGCATGGCTTGACCACGCATGTTGAAGTGTGCGCCGAAATCAGGACTTTTGTCAAATAAATCGATAAGTTGTAGATGGCGGTCGCGGCTCGGCAGCGCACGGAACAGACCGCTTCGATAGATACCTAAACCGTTGAATGAGCTGGAATGAAACAAAAGAATTAGGAAGGACCACTAGCCATTCTTTGTCAACTCTTCGATGCATGCGACGACGACGACGGGAAGGTGGTATTGGTAATCGCCAATAACGATGACGGTCGAAGCGTACAAGAGCACGTCCTCGAGTGGCGCCCCGATCGCGTCTAGAAGAGAGGGTCAGTGCCAGCACGATCGCCGGCGTCAACAAATCCACCTACGAAAGCTGGGATCCTTTTCTTGCAGCCGCTCGTTTCGTTTCTGACGTAGCTGCTCTCGCAGTTGATTGTCTCTTTGGTGTATGACGGCCACGTCTTCAAACCCGATATAATCCATGGCACGTCGACCAGAACGACGAGCGAGTGCGTCCAATCGTCGATACATGTGACCGACCTTTATCTTGGGTAAGGAGGGATGCGAGGGAGAGGAGTCTGCATTCCGCGCAGAGGTTGCATCCTTGAGACGAGAGGACGGCGAATCGATGGGGACGCCCTGCAGACCTCGAAGGTCGTGTCGGTAAACGGCGGTTGGGGTTGGTTGTCCACATGCTCTAGCCAGCCTGTCCGGGTCGAGATCAGGGGGCGGAGTGTGGGCGATGCGGATGTCAGATGCCGCACGCCCCCGAATGCCATGCACGAAGTGGGGGTTGACACGAGCGGTGAAACCACTCCGTCTCTGTGCAGCATCGTCCTGATCACCACGGGGACGCGAAACGATGTGGGAGGATGTATAAGTGGAACTGGGTGCATTTCGAGCCTGTGACAGATCAGAAGGGTGTTGCTGTGAGTAAGGGCGGACACTAGGCGCCCATGGATTGTCGGCACGCGGGCGTAGTTCGGGAGAAGAGGACGTATGATGATGATGGTATGGTAATGTGGTGGTGCTGCGGGGGATAGGAGGAGGATGGGGATCTGGGATTTGCGAGTTCACCGTTGAGTCGTGTGGTGTAAACATGTACGAAGGAGGTATAGGACGGAGGATGCTTCGCGGTGTGTGCGGTGCGTCGTTGAGCGGGAGGTGCGGATGAACGGGCGCATTGAAAGGAGCCCGTTGGTGGCTACGACTGCCGCCGTGTGGATCTTCCTGGCGAGGAGGAGGAGGAGGAGGGCGAGGGGGGAAAGGAGGCGATGGCATTCTTGAATGAGAGATAGAGCAGAAAGAATGGAAGAAGAGAGAAGATGATTTGGAGTGACGAGTGGCTTGTGGTGGATTGGAAAGAAAAAGATGGCGAGGGCGTCTTGCCCTCTGTTCCTGAGAGAAAAGGAAGTACGGTGAGCAATCTGAGCCCGGCAGTGGTGTTATGCTGATGGATTCAGACCGGTCGAGACTGGATCGTGTGGTGCGTGAGTTGGGCTAGAGAGGTAGGTCCGATCACATTTGAATTCAGACTGGGAGGAAGGATAGGTGACCTAGAACGTGGATACGGGAGGGCAAGTCTGACGAGGAAGCAATGCGACACGCCAGAACGAGAGGACGGGCGTTACGTGCGTGTCCGAAAGGCGACATTTGCCAGCGAAGACGAACCAACCAGAATGGAGGAAAAAATTAGATAACCTTGTGAGTCCCAGACTCTGTGTTGTCGAGACACATGCGGCTGGGTGGTTCCAGACCTACTAGAAGGATGCATGGACACATGTTACGCCATTGGTTTGTAAGTACATGCTGTTGCTACTCATTCGACCACAACGTACTTGGAGAGAAGGACTGCCATCGGCTCACTTGTGAATTTGCCATTGAACTCGCTAGGATGGATCTAAAGGAATTCGGTCCAGACCATGTTGAGTGCCTGGGTCTGGACTCTGGAACGTCCATTCCGTATTTGGCAAGGGACTTGAACCGAGCCAGTTCGGTAGCGGCGGTTGTAGGCGGTCATGTGATGATTCCCACACCCCGCTCGTCCTCAAATACCGCGTCCTCCCGATCAAATAAGTTTCGTTCCAACAACCATCTTTTCCTGTTTGTTACGATGTTCACCAACACTAAAGCCCTCGTCTTCATTGCCTCATGCGCGCTCCTCGCACAGGCCCAGTCTGATACTACCACTGCTGCCGCGTCACAGACTTCCTTGCCGGCCGGTCTCGACCAGTGTATCGTTACTTGCTCGAGCCAGGCTGCCGACGTTGCCGGTTGCGGGACCTTGTATGTCTTTTGTGTTCACCTCCATCACACCCTAAGTTATATTGACCCTTTGTCAGCACTAACCTGACCTGTGTCTGCACCTCAATCGCCTTCCAATCGGCCGCGGGTGCGTGCTTGGTGGCAAACTGTACCCAATCGGACCTCCAGGCTGCGCAGCAAATCTCGAGTCAACAGTGTGCTGCAGGCAAGTGATGTTCGTCATTCTCTATCTTCTCTTACCAATTGGGCATTCTCGTAGTGACTGGCTCATCTACCGCTGCTTCGACCGCAACATCTGTGTCCGCGTCTGCGACGCAGTCTGCCCAGAGTTCGAGTGCTGCCATGGCTCTCGATTCACCTTTCTCGCTTGGAGGTCTGCTCGGCACCCTTGTCGCTTCCGCAGGGGCGTTGGTTGGCGCTGCCATTGTTTTCTAACCAGGTTTTTTTTTCGAGCTTGGCAAATGGATTCGTACGAGTACGTACGCCCTTTGTGACGTTAGCATAATAATTGGGGACGGAATCGTTTCGCATCATTTTAAAACACGATCGCGCCACACGCGCGAATTATACCCAAGTTGATCGTTATTCATTTTTACATAACATGTTGGCGGTCATGAATATTTGAATGATCTGAGTCTGGTGGTTTGATGGAGCTGACTACTACGTCACATGTACGTCATGGGGTAAAACTGCATATGTCCATTGTTGGCAGTGCACAGCTTTGTGGGGTAGAACTTATGTCTGAGAAGCACTATGACATGGCGCTCAAGTGGATTGCACTTTCGATCTTGTACTCCGAAAAGAATGTGGAGTGTACAAGGCTCATCGATGGTGTCGCGAGGGTCACAATCACATACTGTACGTCCACGTATCTCTTCAATGTCCATCAAGGGAGTAAGCTATGTATCACGGCTGGCTTAGTGACCCCGTGACCAAAGCGGATTGGCACGTGCCACTGGCAATACATTGGCTCGCCGCACGGTAAAAGAAGCACAGGATGGTATGTGGCAACGCATGGCAACGGTTGGAAATCGGGCGCACCCGAAGACCAAGAATACGAACGATTCATATGTGCTCAATCAAGGGTAATTGGTAGGGAAAAAGATGTCGTGGGAATGGACGTAACACACCTTCCCACTGGGTTGTGGCCAGAATACGTGACTGGAATGATCCAGAGGAAAAATATATGTGGCCTTTTTCGGAACTTGATCGACTGTCGGAGTTGGGATGAGACAAGAGTGCAGATGCGGCAGTGGGCCGGCGCTAGTAAGGAATGTCGACACATGGTAGCCCATACGACCCAACACAAAGATAACGGAACATAGGCGCGAGTAACTTAGGGCGAATTCATGCGTGTCGTATCGAGGGGGGCTTGAAGATGCGCTAGCTGAGGAGAGATAAAAATATGAGCCTATCAGTCTCCGGGTGTGGCGTCAAACCAAAGATGGCTATATGAGCTCCGTGACGGCGTTGGATGTACCGCGGGAGGTCGGTCAATCCATCCAGCGTTCAGTCGTCAGAAACGTTCGTGTCAGTGACTACCACAGGGCGATGGACGCATCTAGGCAACCCATGATTGTCGGATCGGCTAATGAAAATATGTAGTACTACTACAAGGGATGGGTGTGACATGTGACACCGTGACAGGTTCAAAGCAGGAGGTGAGAACAAAGCAGCCGCTGCTCATCGTCAGGACACCTCTCCGCCGTTCCCTCACTCCCTCTCTTCTTTCCCTCCTCATTCCTTCCCTCCTGCTCTGCGTCCCCCACTACCTGTCTTGCATCACCGGACAACCATACCCTCCCCTCCCGTTCTGCCTCGTTTTCACCTTCTGTCGCCATGGGCAACTGTATCTCTGCACAGGACAGGGCCGAGAAGGCGGTATCAGACGCCATTGACCGTCAGCTAGAGGAAGATTCCAGGAGGCTGAGAAAGGAATGTAAAATTTTACTCCTGGGTTCGTATGTTCCTTGGCCGCGCTTTGGGCGCCTCTTTCACACTCCCCACCTAACCCTGTTTCCAGGTTCGGGAGAATCTGGAAAGTCCACCATCGTCAAACAAATGAAGATCATCCACCAGAATGGCTTCACCGACGAAGAACTCATGACCTATCGACCAACCATTTACCGAAACACACTAGATAGTGCACAAGCAATTGTCCTTGCAATGCGCAAGATCGGTCTCGAGTACGTTGACCCAAACAGCCGCGTACGTCAAGTCTTTTACGCCAAATCTTCATTTGGAACCTCATCCTTGCCGCCTCAGGTTAATGCAGAACTTATTTTTGACTACCGTATCGACCCGTCGCCGTCGTTTGAATTCTCGCCCGAAATCGCTGAAGCTATTCATCAACTGTGGCAAGATCCGATCATCCCAAAGCTGATGGATCATACTAGCGAATTTTACCTTATGGACAGCGCCGTCTAGTAAGTAGGCTTCCTCCCGTCCGTTGGTGACCGTTCTCAGTCTCGCGTCAGCTTCTTCACCGACGTCCTCCGCATAGGTACACCCAACTACCTTCCCACTGAAAATGACGTGCTGCGAGCGCGTCTAAAGACAACGGGTATTACCGAAACTAGATTCACGATGGGACAACTCCAGTACGTTCCATGAGTTGCCACGTTTATCTCACCCAATGCCATTTTCAGGATACACATGTTCGATGTCGGTGGTCAGCGGTCGGAACGCAAAAAGTGGATCCACTGCTTCGAGAGTGTCACAAGTATAATATTTTGTACCGCCCTAAGTGAGTATGACCAAGTGTTGCTAGAAGAGAAGAACCAGGTGAGTCCGTCATGTGTTTTTCATAGTTGCGCTTGAACCGCGCTCTGCAGAATCGGATGGCCGAGTCTCTCATACTCTTCGAATCTGTTATCAATTCCCGATGGTTTTTGAGGACATCAATTATTCTGTTCCTCAACAAGATCGACGTTTTCAAGACGAAGCTCCCCAAGGTGCGTCTATTTTTCGACGAGTTTAGTCTCGTGTTCCTCACACGCTGTCAGGTTCCGTTGGAGAGATATTTTCCAGAGTACTCTGGTGGCGCAGATATCAACAAAGCTGCCAAGTATATCCTCTGGAGGTTCATGCAAACAAATCGGGCTCGTCTCTCCGTCTATCCTCAGTATGTCTTCAGTATTTGTCATCTCGTCTCCAGCTTACGCTAGCATCCAGTCTGACACAAGCAACGGATACCACAAACATTCGTTTAGTCTTCGCCGCGGTGAAGGAAACGATTCTACAGAATGCCTTGAAAGACTCGGGCATTCTGTAGTTTTCCTTTTCCTCTGCATTTTTCTTCCCTTTGCCCGATCCTTTATCTCCTTTCTCGGTTCCGTACAAGTCGCGCTCGTTATCTATTGGTAAGGATTCTGTCGTCACTAATGATCATCACTGCTTTGTTGACATCATCATTCACTCATCGACAGCTTGCATTATCTGTGGATATTCTTGTCATTTCCATTGCATGTCTCATCATAACATAGCATCAATCTATTGCTCTGCACACCGCGGCTACGCAATCCCAGGTTTACGTTACCGGCTGATCACACGCTCTCGCTTCCAGACTTGACTTTCTCTTTCTCTTCTTTTTGGGCGAGTTCGGACGACAACGTCGGTGACGTTGTTTTTTTACCTCGCACGTGTTTACGGACTTGTCCGTCTTCTACCTTTTTTCAATTTTTTCTTTTACCCTTGTCTTCCGGTCGTACACTTGATGGCGCTGAGTCGTGTCGCATGGTTGCCCTTCATTACACAATCTATTCCCCGTTCATGTTGATATCTGGAAAGATAAACCAAATAAGTGTACAATAGACGTGATACATCTTTTCTTTGTCTCGTTTGTGCGCGCGGGTATGGAAGGCGGTTGAGGATGGTGAAATAAAACACACAAGTCTAAGATGGCGTAGTGCCTAGCTACGATTGGACGTCACACAGAATATATCACCCTTGGACGTCCCCAGGCCCTCTCAACCCTTCCTCTTCGCCCTCCCACGGATACCGATGACATCCCAGCTCGCGCACACTCGCGACGGCGATTAACAATGGATGTTGGCCGTCGAGCATCCTCAACGCCTTCTCCATATCCTCGAGCGCAAACTCTTCCATTTCCTCCATCAGCGCGATCTCGTCCCGGTCGTCCTCGTCTGGGGCGAGGTAGTGTGGTGTTGAGGGGTTTGGGTCGGTACTGGTAGTGCCCCCGACGCCGCCTGGTCCTGCGACGCCGCCGACGCCATTGCCCACAGACCGTCGTTTCCGCTTCTCAGCCATGTTTTGCAACTGGTGTTTTGTCCCGTCCATCAAGCCACTCGTCAACTCGGGCGTGAGCGCGTGCACGCCGACGACGCGCAGCGTGTCCGTGACGGCCTTATACAGCGACGCAACAAACGACGGGTCGGTCTCGATTTGAATGCAGTAGATGAGCTTGGAGAGGGAGGCGGTGACCATGGGCGGGGTGAGCGTGCCGCTTTGTTTACCGCAGGACGCCAGGAGGGGGATGAGTCTGTTTACGTCATGTAAGCATCAAAACTCTCTGTAGTCAAAATACAAAAAAGAGACGAAGAAGAGCAAGCGTACCTACACGCCGCCTCCCGTACACCCTCGTGGAAATAAAACTGCAAAGCCGGCAGCGTCAGCTCGAGACTTTGCGTGATGTAAGGCCCGAATCGGCCCCCTAGGACACTACAGTGAATGACGAGCGTGTCAAAGGCTTGACATTTTTCGTCAATGGTCGAGGTACGGATGCCGACGATCTGTCCGTCCATCGAGATGGTTTCCCATCCGTCGCGTTCATAGCCGTCCTCTTCTTCATCTGCCGCGTGCAAGTAAAACAGGGACAGGGATGAACGCATGCACATGCATGCACGTTGAGGGCTTACCATAGACAGATACGTCCGCTTTGGCACTCGCCGCGTTGAGCAATGGTGGCATTACCACCGGCAAAAAAGGTTCAAATTCAGGTCCCAGTGCTTGACAAATCTTGGCCCATGTTGCAATCAGGTACGTCGCTAAAAGAGTGTCCGAAGGGTCAACAGGGGAGTCTGGTCATGGTGGAAATAGTGTCAGAGCCCCATCAGGTCGACGAAAATATGTAAAAGCTGTCCTACTCTGGATATTAATCAGGGCGTCGATGAGCGGCCGTGCGTCTGGTCGGAAGACGTCGCACCCAACAGCTATCGCTACGAGGAGTTCCAAAAAAACCGGGTTTAGTCAAGGGGTGGAAAGGATCATTTGACGGCCCGTCGGACGTCCAGGTACACACCGATGAGTCCGGCACACTCCATAGCCTTGACACGCAACTTGTGATGGCTCGGATCGTTCGCGTTTCGGAGTACGTTGAGCAGGAGGGGCATAATCGTCCCATAATGCTACGAAGTACCGAACATCGTCCTTCAAGTTGGGGGGAAAGGACAATGTTGGTGCTGGCGTACCTTGGCAAACGTGACCTCGCTCGCATCGGCAACCATAGCCAGCGTCGTGATGGCCTGTTCTTGAACGTATCCTTTAACGGGTTTGCCTGATTCAGCACCCGGATTAAGTAGTTTGAGTAATCGTTCCACGATCGGGTCAAGGTACGGAAGAAGTGCGTCCCGCTCAACGCCTTCACAAAAGTTGATCAACGCGGCAGCCGCGTGTGCATGGACGCTGTCATGGACAAGTCAGTCGTGTCGCGTGGAGAAGAGGGTAAAATTTACCGAGGTTCAGGGGCCTCGAGCGTGGGTATCAACGCGGCAAAGAGTTGCCGATGATAACGGTCTTGGATGACTTCCTGATTTTAATAGTCAATGAGACCCATCCCTGACGTCGCTACACTCACTTCTAAGTCTGTACATAGTTGGCCCCTAAATTCTCGTTTAGGTGAACATCTACACGATGGAGAGGAAGCAAACACATACAGGCACTGACATGCGGCATAACGGACGCGAGGGTGTGCGTCTTTGAACACTGGCGTCACGAGGCTGTCAACATGTCATTTCGGGATTTCAGATATGCAAATATGGAGTAAAAACGAACCACTCACTCTACAACTTTGCCGAGCTCGAGTTGCATCACCTAGATCCAGGAGGAGAAAGCGAACGATGAAAACGAGGGGAAAAGAAGAGTGATAGGCGCACCTTGCTAGTGCCTTCCCCTATAGCAGCGATTGCCATCAGACCTGCGTGCCTGAGTCGCCAATCGTAACTGGCGAGCATCGATGGGATATACTGGAAAGCAGGCGGAAGGACCTCCTTTCCTCCGAGGGCACATGCGAGACGATCGAGAGATTGTTCATAGACTTGTGGGTGATTCTCCTCCTGGGACTCCTCGGAAGGCTTTCCAGACACGGTCAGAACGGTAGCTCGAAAGAGCAGAAAGACAAAGACACACGTCTGCTTCCAACCATGCTTCCAACCCGTCCTCGGGCAGCTCCCCCATACCCTCCAAACAGGCACGTACGATGGCGGGCGTCCAGCCTTCTACACGTTTCACCATCGAGGGCTTCGCTTCGCTCAGTGTGACCATCAGTTCTAATGCTGCCCTGCGGACTTGTTGCTTCTCCTGATCCTCTGCGGCCTCGGGATCACCCTCGTCGCTTTGTTGTACGGTTTGTCCAGGCGGGAAAGCAAACGACGTACTCGTGGCAGGGAACGGCTTTGCTATAGTTGGTGTTGGTCCCGAGTCGGCGGTGGGCATAACCAAGGCTCGCAAGAACGACAGGAGCGCAGGAAGATGTGGTGCGAACAGCGTGGGGTGCGAAGAACAGAGCGGTGTCAACGAACTCAAAAATGTCTTGAGATGCACGTTTGGGAGGGAAGGGAGGGTATCGAGCATCGGATAGAGAAACGACAACGACTGTGCAAGCTGGTGTGGGTCCGAAGCTGTCAGATACGACACACATGCCCGAAGCGCAGCAAGTCGGACCTGCGTACGATCAGCGCGGTCAGACGCGGCAAGGGAGCGTAAATGCCAGGGGACGTACTTCAACGCTTTGAGCATCCTGCAAGCCTTTTTGGAAGACGGAGAGTACGGCGTCGGTTTGTAGGTCGATGACGAGGTTTGGACAGCCGGAAAATACTCGAAATGCGCATTCACGAAACCCTGCATCTGCTGTCTGCGTCATGTTAAATGCCTGAGCTTGCAAGGCATGCCAGGGCCGGCCCCGCGTCATCGCGTTATTGGCAAGGTCACATACGGTATCGACGGATTTGCGCCGCACAGAGTCGGAGGGTTCATGAGAGAGCGAGTGAAGGAGGAGACGCTCGAGGGTGGTCAAAGCCTGAGATGAGAGCTGATCGTAGAGGGTGGATCTCGGCTCTTTATGCTGTTGCTGTGGTGCGGAGCGAAAGAGGAGGCGTCGAAGAAGCACCAACGAGAAGGATCTCATCTGCACTTGAGCGTTAAAAGTAAGCGGTTTGGTATACAGCGATCATATCAGCGCTTTGGCTACTTGCCACTTCGGTGTCTGCTGCAATGGCAAACTGAACCAAGGCGAGCAAGTACAGGTCAGGAGTCTGAGCAAGACGATCATTGACCGCCTTTTCTGCACTACAGCATAATGTCAGACGAGGTGGATTTTCCCATTGGGGGTAAAGCCATACTTTGAGCGGATCTTGTTGTCACCGAGAACGAGATTGGCGAGTATCTGAGTGAGCTCGGCAGTGATTTCTTGCGGTACGACGGCTTCCATGATCGAGGCTTTTGAAAGGGTGCTGAATGTCGTTTAGGTAGATCGCTGAGGCGGCGAGAGCGTTAAAGACTAAGAACACCGACAGCCACTGCCAACGTAACTTGACGGTGGTCTGTGGCAGTTCAGAGATTGATCAAGTCTTAGGCGGTGGCTCCCTGGTGCTTTCTTCACAGCATCTGGTTCGTCTCAAAGGAGAAAACTTTCAATTTGACGCTCATAGTACACTGGATGCGACTTGACTGGCTTGACAATGCTAGAGTATGCTCTGGCCCTGGATTATTCTATTACACGACCTCACACGTCGTAGTCCTTTTCATTCTGAGAGTCAACGTCGTGGCGTTCACTTGGCAGCGAGCCACTGTATTATTATTACATCAGGCACAATTGTCATGTAACGACCATCCACTGCGCTCTCTGGAAATAAATTGTTGCCTTCCCGCAACTGTCGAAACACCCAGGCGCGCCAACTCGTCCCCTCGCGCTAACAGTACCAGAACCCCCGGCCCTCCCCCATATTCTGTAGCTCCTTCCCACAATCACCAGCCGCAACCTTGACATATCTGCATCCCAGTCCACTTCCTCCCACCTTGGCGCACCGGCTTCTTTGCGTGGGCTGAGCCTTCCCTCATCTGTCAACCAGACTTGCCTCACCGTCCCTTTGAGGTGAACGCGTCCTCGTCCCTCGATAGACCCCACGTTGACTACCTCAGCCATCCATATCTTATTTTCTGCGCTCCAGTTCGCCATCATCACCCCCCGTAGGCTCATCAACAAACCACAACAGCTCATGCAACAAATGTTCCCGCCAAAGTCCCCACTCGTTCTTCCATCCAGTCAGCCTTTCGATCCACTTTATAACACTAGAAATCGCCACCAAACGATCGCTGAACTGGGTGGGTTGGCATCTGGTATACGAGATTTGAATGTCGGTCCAGCGGTCATATACAGCATCGTGAGACTGCTGCTGGATGTCGAAGGATGACGCTTTTGGAGAGAATTTGCTAATTTGGCCCTACGGGACCGCTTCCGTCGCAGAGCATTCCATGCATTCCAATTCAATGCCATTGGAGCCATAGTATAATGTCCTGGGCGCGAGGATCCGCTCTTGGATAACCCACGCACGAGTATGAAGGGGGAGAGCTGATAGCCCTACTTCGTAGGTCGATTCCAACGTTTAGGTTGCCTTCGACGTACCACCCGTCCGTCATGGGGGAAATCTATGCCAACTCGATCTGCGCTCACTGCTCGCAACTCTCACAAGGGCAATTTCTTTGACGACACTAGAACCCCACTGTTGTTCCGTCCATGTCGAATTTCGGCGGAGCAAGCCCGTCAATCTGCAGGTGAATCTTGAATAATACACAGGGAGTCTATCCAGATGTAACGATACCTGTCGTGTTCCAGTCAGCATTTCAATTGTAATGAGGAGGACGACGTACCCCAAACGAGTGATGATCACCGCATCTTGGAATGTTTTCGGTAACTCATTCATTTGGATTTCGACGGTTAGTTTGTCCATGTTCTTGATGAGAAGGCGGAGGATCTTGGCCCCACCCCCAACAGTGGCTGAGTGTCAGGTATTTGAGGCCGCTCGGACCCAACTGTTACGTCACAGGCCTGAGGTGTGACTGCACCGTCCCCAACGTCGATGACTCGACTAGGACAGGTGCTGGTTCGCGCAGACACGGCTGCTTGGGAACATTTGTGGTGTCTTTGCAGGCACTGTTGCAGCCATTCCCGTGCAAGAGTGAACGACGCATCTGATGAAAGCGATTTCGCAACCTGTGCACTTTCAAACGACCATTGGACCGGAAATGTGAACTTGGCATCTGGAGCTACCCTTGCCTCGTGGCCCTCGACGTCTTGGACAGGTACACTGCAAAGTTCTTCCAATCTTTGCCGTTCCCCTTCACTAGCCTTGGTTGCCAGTGAGAGCGTCATGCCACCGGAATGCGACACGTGAAGTGTCATGATGATGGACCCGGTTGTTGGCGAAAGATGTCTAATCTTGCCCAGAAAGAGCGAGCAGAGATGGCAGCCATCCTCTGAGGAGGTTATTTCGAGAGGGCGGACGTTTGTGTAGCTGCAAAGATGTTCTGAGCCCCGAACTGGCTCTTGAAAGCTTGAGTCTTGAAGGGGATGGGAGGCGGTGACCGACTCCCGGCATGCGGGACATAGGGCGTGTTCTTTTGCCAGTGCGCTCGCAGTGGGTTTCCTCAGGCTGATGAGGCGACTTGGGTGAGCCCGTGGCGGCGTCATGATCATGTGCGTGGAACGAGGGATTTGCGAGTTGCCAGTGCCAATGGTGTTTGACCGAACTCGGATGGCCAAGCCAAGGCCGAAACGCTCGACAACTCCGAAAGCCTTGCGAGCCCAGCCAAAAGGCTTGAGCTTGAATGCTTTCGGTGGGACTTGATGCAGATGTGAGTCCGAAGATCAATGCTTAGGAGCATTAGACTGAGCGCCGACACTGTTTCTCTGGTACGCACATCAGCAAAGTTGCGAAACCGTGACATGACGTGACGCGTGATGTGGTTGCGCCGTCACGCAGAGATAACATCGTATGCACTTACCACGTGAAAACTCTCACTCGCAGAAACATATCGTGGCTCTCTCGAGTACGTACAGATGTTATATGTTCGTCCCGTGAATGATACACGCCGTATATACAGTGTTTTCCATTGACGACCGGATGATATGCAAATATATCCACCATTGCTGGAGGTGATGTACTGATTACAACGCCCCATATCCCTCTTGAATGAGAATATGATCATCCAGGATCTCGTCGTCGTCCGGAATGATAGGATCCTCATCGTCCATCACATCCACAAGATCACAATTCTCCTCCTCGTCCGAAGTCTCTTCAACATCGCCCTCCTGCTCCCCACCCTCAGGCTCCTCGACTTCGTCCGACTGTACCGATTCTCCGTCATCCGAACCCTCATCAGCAATATCCGAGCCTTCATCCTCCTCCTTAACAGCCTCGGCCCGTACCTTTATACCATCTGATTGAAGAAGCTTGTCCCAATGCCTTGAACCCTTGTGTCCAATACTGCCACCACGAAATCTCATGAACATGTCACGGTCAACAAAGCTACTCAATGAGTCAGTAAGTGAAACAATATAAGAAATTGGTGACTCACATATTGACGTCGAAAAAATTCCAGTCTTGATCGTTATCACTCTCACGGCGGACAAAAGATGGCCCGAGTAATTCTTCTGTCGTTCCTTGCCGGAACGCTGGGATCAGGTGGACACCTCGGATCACGTCATTTGGATCAAGAAAGCCGAACGCATCAGGATCGTCCTCGTGTAGGAAACCAACCTTTGGGAGCCGTCGAGCAGCGAAACCAGACAGTAAGTGGGTAGCGCGCCCAAACCAACGTACGAAAAGGACATTGAATCGCTTAAGATCCTCTCCATCATTGTCTTCACCGTAGTCACGAACATTGACATGGAATATGTGGATGACACGCGCGTACCAGTACGGATGGCGCACTTCGTCTGTCTCTTGTGACAGGACCATCACGTCCGGGTGTGTAGTAGTAATACTATCTTGATCGCGTCGTAGGTCATAGGTTGTGTAGTTGACTCGTAGGACCTTGTGTTCATGGATCTTTTCTTCTGAAATTACGAGTGTATCTCGATCGTCGTCAGAGAAAACAAGGTCCTCTCCCAGATATTGAACACCTCGCAAACGTGCTAACAAGTGGTCCTTCAAGCGAACACAAAAGTCCTGCAAGTATCTTCAGCTAATCAATGGCTTCTAAAACCGTGGATACCTACACTGATCGCACGATCTCCAGCACGTTCCTGGAGCCAAACAGACAGGTTGTAGACAGTCCTAGACTGGGTTGACACATAGTAATGATCGGATGGCGAGCTGCGAACACGACGTGTACGTTCCGCAAGAGGTCTAAGGTCGAGATTGGTCTTCCTCTCAATGTACTTGATTAACTTGTCGATGTAACGTGTGCGCGATTCCTGCTTAGTCAATGAAGCGACCATCGTTCGCTTGTTTTTTGATGTGCGAGCATATCTTCGTTTGACACGGCGGTGTTGCAGTTCACCCTACAACAATATAGAATCATCACGAAAAGAGAAAGAAAGGAAACTCACTGGTTGCGTACTATAGCTATCGGTGGTCCCCATTTGGCGTATGGTGTCGGGATAATCACCGAGCGCGTGGAACTTGTAGGTTGAGAGGTTCAGTTTGCGTTCCTTACGTCAAACGCTGGTCATGGGACGAACTTCACCAGCTTTTGCTGCAATCTTTGCTGTTCGACGTCGGCGAGTAGCAGTCTCTTGAGGGAGCTCGTATGTCTGGTAGGATTCACAGGTCGTCTGTGTGAACCGCTGAATTGAGTGTCTGAGAGTAGTCGTGGAAGTCTCGAAGAAAGCAAGAGTGTCAGTCGTATGAACACGGAGCTTGGCATAAGCGTGCCACGTAGAAAGGTCAAAAAGCATGTTGAGGATGCACGTGTTGTGGGGCTCTGGGAGTAAGCCTGAAAAGCATGTAATCGCACACTGGAAGTTGGTCAGCAGTAACGGAGCATCAGCTTAAATATGAACAGACTTCTGTGGCTAGACCGACCTGTAAGATATCCTCGAAATCCCGTGCGCCAAGCTTCTTCATCTGCGAGACATTCTCGTGGAACTTGCGGATTGTCCCTCTTCCGAAGGTCGGTACAGCACGGTAACTAGTAAGGGTTTATGTGAGAAAAGTCTTGCTACGTCGCAGCCAATCATACCTTTCATCGAGTTGCTGGATTGACTGCCCCCCATCAGCAATGAGAATGCGGAATAGATGTGTGAGTATTGCTTTCCAAACACCGAGTTCGAATTCATGGAGGAGATCGACTACAAATAACTGAAAGAAATTGATGCCTTGCCCATGTAAACGATCCGAAAATGTGTTCTGAGAACTATCTTAGCAGTGTAATCAATTGATAGCAAAAATAGACGTACGATGATTGGGACATATGACCCGTCGTCTAAAAGATTCTGCACACGTTGCCCGTTTATTGTCGCACCCATCTCGAAGATCAGTCGACGTGCTGTTTGAATAAAAGTACGCCGTTTTTGATTATCGACACGATAGCGCTTGATTCGTAGCTTCATATCTTGCGCTGTGCCCATCTTCATCAACTCGGATTTCGTGACCAGGCACCGTGGGCATGGGTATTTCCCGAGGAATTTGATACCTGAGAGTAGGACCCTAGTAACCAGATCAGAATTGCCACGCCGTGAGACTAGGTCCTTACTTTTCAGGGTAGTCTGCCGAGTAGCTGAAGAAACGCGGAAATATGCGTCGGACCACACCATCCTTACATCGAACAACAATTCCGTTAGTATAGGCCTCCATAAACTTCTCGTCCAAGAGCAGCGTCCATATCGCTTGCATGAGCTCCCGTCTGCAGAGTGTCAGGACCTCACTTGTCGGCGGTTCCCCATGGTGAAACATGTAATGTACTTGGAAATCACTCGGGAGCTATCATAGATCAAGATTATTCATTTGGATTCTAGATTACATACAAGTGACTCACCTTTGGAATATATGCGACGTGGTGACAAGCATTTGATGTCGGCTTTCCTCGAGTATACTTGGATTCATTACCGAAGAACAGATAAAATGGCCATAATGATGCATCCCCGAAGTTTGTGAGATGGGTTGAGTCCGACCACATCATCAGTGAGGCTACAGTGCGCTCGAGATCGTCACCAGGTTCCCGTGGCAATGCATTGATCTCGTCATATGCTTGGCGCATCTCAGCAGACGCGTAAGCTTCCGAGAATACTTCCTGTACCCGCTTGCCGGCCTTCCAATACTGAGTGAAGGATGTTGTGTTGTACGTCATGAAGACTTCATCCTCGAATGCAGTGCGTATCACGTCAGTGAGATCACGATGATAGATGCCTCCAACCTCGAATTCTGGGGCCTCGCTCTCAGATGGGAATTGACAGCGTTCTTTTGGTAGGGGTATCTTGACACTCGAGCATTTCCAGCCATGTCGCATGGGAAACGGCTTGTCGACAGTCTCTAGAAACTTATCCAGCCGCTGCTCTTCACGGATATGTGAAAAGCGGAGAGTGTCAGGTGCGTGGAAATTTGGGTGATTCAGGAATCTTGGCAAACGATCTAGCTCTGTGCCCGATTTAGCATTCGTACCAGAATACTGGTATGCCATAAGGAGGGTGGATGATACATTGGTAAATGGGGAAAAGTAGTCGAACTGCAGTTCTGGATCTGGGGGACCATGTAAGGGACGTTTGTCAAATGGCGTGCCAGTATTGGGGGTAGGAGTGTCGGGACATTTGTCAACCGGTGGGCCACTGTCGAGGGTAGGAGCATCAACAAGAGTATGTAACATATCTGTGGGAATGTGGGTGGGCTGACGAATGTAGATGCGATAAAGCCCCATATCATCAGGCTCGGTTGTGAATGGCGGAGTGTCTTCAATGGCTGAATCTTGAGAGGATGCTGGTGAAGATGGGATTGGAGCTGGAGATGGAGATCTTGAAGCTCGTCCACATTTCTGGTGTGACGAGGGAGGCATGTGTGCGAGATGTGTAGTAGAGCCGGGGAGAAAATTGTCGTAACGCGCTGGCATTCGAATGCAGTGGCCTGAACGCTTCGATAAAACAGGAGGGGGGGATGGAGATTGTGACCGCGGCATAGTTGCTTGTGCCTGTAATGACGGGATTAGTTGGTAATCATTGAGGAAAAAAGCTATTAGTATACCTCTGCACTCGCGACAACCTCCAAGTCTGCACTCAGGATGTCAGCTGCTGGAAGATCTTGCTCAAATTCTTGTATGGGAAATCGCTCAGGACTTGGGGATGCTAGATGAGCACGCTTTTCAGCGGGTACCTGTTGGAATATATCATCAGTGAGCGAGGGACGATGTTTACACTGGGGTTTATGTGCGGAGAGCTTTTTTCGAGTTGGGAATGTTGCATTGCATGATATACAGTTGTAGAGAGGCATTCTTGGAGTGGGGGCATCATCTGAGAGGTCTCAAAAGCATTATATATTCGCCTTTTTACACATCAATGCTAGTAAAGCTAGGGAATTGTGTTAGCACGGATCTAAGCACCAAAAAGAGTGAGGAAACTTACAAATAGATGATTCTATGGGGCGAGAAGATGCCTGCTCAGTAGAAAAAGGTGGACAGTGTACCTCTGTGGAATGATGCAATCGGTGAGCAAGGGTGTTGGATATACCATTATTGACAGGTCAAAGGGGGCGTGAGAATTTTGTCAATGGAGAGATAAGATTGAGTCGGAATTGAAGTTCCTCTTACCCTAAGCCATGCCTCCTGATAACACAGCTGCAGCAGAGAATCCGGAGACTAACGCAACTCATCAGAGTACTAGAAAAAAAGGGTATGTTGTCTCAGATCTTACTACTATAAGAGTACATAATTTGACTGTTTCGCATCATATGTATAGCAGGAAGAAGAATTCAAGGCAGGTAATGCGAGCTCAATCTCCATTCGTACTAATAAGGTTCATAGTGCCGATGAGAGTCCTGAGACGACAGCTATGCGTAAGCAGTGCCTCACGATTGCCAAATACATCCCGCGCGGCCTCGACGCTTTCTGTGATTTGAATGAAGTGTTCCAAGTTAGCTTGCTCGTGGATCGAGTCACAGCAAACCCAGATAACGAGACACTG
>JBBPJQ010000253.1:0-32535 GCA_038088795.1 Boletus rex-veris
TACAAGGGATAGATCCTCTGTGATTCGGAGCATGTAAGAATTGAAGGGTTGACATGTTTCGGAACAAAATACTGACCTGGGACAGCGAGTTTGGACAAAGCGTGGATGATGAGTTCAGTTCGTACACTCAGGTTGTTGAAATAATCGGGCATGCCAAGGTCATCTGGAATGCCTTGCCCTTTGAAAGTGTTGGCTATCTTGGTGGGTGCCGCGAAGATATTTCGAAGGCAATCGTCCCAGGTAACAGATCTTCTCGCTGGATCACGGATAGTACATACCGCACGGAAGAGTTTATCGATGGGATATTCCTTCGTAAGTCTCAGCAATAAGTCCACGCTTCGCTGGTGTAACGGAAGGGAAAGTATTGTCGAATACGCGCATAGAGCCACGTCGCCGGCGGCGGCAGCAGCATTCGAGAATGCATCTGGACAAAAGTATTGCAGTGTCAGTGCAGAGCAGCCTTCCTCGTCTAAAATCGTTTCCCATGTCGGCAGTATCGACTCCAACAAAGCGCGTTGGATTGGTGGAAATACCCTAGCGACGTCAACGGGCACGTCTTTGCTGGACAACGAGTTGAATCTTCTGAATTGTGGAGGCAACAAGTTTACTCTGGAGAGCGGGAAGCACAGAAGTGGAAGTAGTGTCTGCAAATCGGTTATCTGTGTCTGGAGCTTAGAGAGAATGTCCTGCAGGGCTGCTTGTCGTGGATGATTTAGAGACATGGTAGAGGTGATTGTAAACGCTATTTACTACGAAGTGCTATCTGTTTTACCAAGAGTTACAACTGCCGAAGTCAGTAAATACAGGAGCAAAGAACAAGGCCACAAAAGTCTAATGGGACTTCTTCCCGACCATCTTGAAGGCTCCATTGGTCATCACTCGGGCAATTTCCCCCGTCTGAACCCAGCCTTGATCCTCAGTCTCCACGCTGTTTGCATTCTCAAACAAAGATGTCCCAACCGGCGGTCCGCGTACAACAATCTCTCCTTTGGGGTCATTTCCCCTGTCAATCGCGGCGTCATCCACACCAACGAGTTTGACCTCGACATTCACGCTCGGGGCGCCAATGTGAGCCTGTTCACCTTCTGCCGAAGGCAAACACTGTAGATCGAAGGCATGCGTAGCAAACATGGGGCCGCTTGTCGATCCATGGATATGGGCATTTATGAGTGGCACCGAAAGTGAAATACGTGCAGGCGTTAATGCTTCGTCAGGTAATGGACCTAGAAACCAGTCTTTCAGTTTCAGCATCGAAAAGAGAACCAGGAAGCAGTCACCTCCACTGACGACAATAGCCTTCATAGTGCCTGCCATAGGTCCCATAACGTACTCGCGAGCGCCATCAAATAGTACACGGTCCCAGAGACTCTCCTTGGTTAAGAAGCCTTCAACCAGTCCTGCCAGCTTGTGCCTCCACGCAATGGGGAAAGTGAATGATGATTTCTTTGCACGAGAGAGCACCACAGTCGACAGATCCTGCAGGTGGTCAGGATGAACGAACAATACTGTAGGCGACGGAATGGGGAACTTTGGTGCAGAGAGTATGTCATCGACGTTGCGCGGCAAACCACTAGGCTCGATATCGGATTTGTAATATATGCTGGTCGAGTCACACGTTGCGAAACATGTGCAGTCGTACAACGCGGTGTATGCGACTGCTCGTCCAAACGGGGTGCTCAGAGAGTGCGTGGAGACGAGTGTATCAAGAGTGGACAACACTATGGAGGGTGGAAACAATGCTCTGACGGCTGTGACGCCAGACGTGAAATTCGAGTGGGTGAAGCGCACTCCTTGTAGATCTCCAGAAGACGTCTCAAAGAAAGCGAGGGTAAACGGATCGTCGGGACCTGGAGGAGGGGTCCGTGGACTGCAGAACTGCTTCAAAGTGACAACTTACGAACTGAAGGAGGTGTTACCGCATTGACCGCTTGGGAACCGTCGGCTTCAATTTGTGCCCAGTTGATAATTTGGGCCGCAGGTGCTGCGTTGGGCTGGACATCCGTGTCTGCTTGTCCCACCACAATGATCTTGTAGTCACGTTCTTTTACGCCATAGATAAGCCTGAGGAGGTGAGGCAAGAAGTCCGCGCCGACGATAATGGCAGACGGGGAGTGGGCCTCTAAAACACGCGAAAGAAGCTTCTGCGAGCTCAAGGTGATTGAGACTATGGAATACTTTGCGAGTGCGAGATCGGCGATGACGAACTCTGCGTATATTCGCGTCAAGCTGACGATCATGAGGATAATAAAAGAAATGGACCGAGGCTATCATTCAGAAGCAACAAGACAGTGGGCTTTTCAATGTACTCTTCAGGGAGAAGCCGGGAGATACCAGCGCCAAAGGCAGCAACGCGTTCGTTCAGTCGGGCATTGGTAATCTAATCGCACAAGTAGGTGCATGCTCCAGACCTGTACACTCTGATCACTCACTTTGGTTGACCAAAGTGTCCTCGGTGACTCGAACTGGGACTTGACAAAGTCATTGACAAGGTCTACATCCTTGTCAGGTCTGAGAGGGAACTGCAGGATTGCATGATAGGACTGTCACCGGAGGCCAATGAAATACTTGACGTACCCTGCCCATGAGCCCAGTGCCATAGCTCCTATAGACGGCGCTCTCGGTGGGATGTCTTACGCGGCCAACGTCGCTCTGTCTCCCGAGAAGGATGGGGTGCACAAGAGGTTGTGGCTTGTACAAGCTCTGGAGAAGAAACACGGATACACCAATAAAACCAAGGAGCACCGTCAAGTCGTCGGTGACAAGGTAATCACTAAATGACATATTTTTGTCTTTTTCCAAGAATGATGGTCACGGTGAAGTGGGTGAAACAACTTTGCGGTCATTGCCGTGGGTAGTTGATGTTCTCGTCACCGTGGTGACGTGGCACAACCGCCACACAACTCACGCTGTCAACTAGGTCCTTTTTCCCTTTGTTTTTTTACCTTGGAAGTAACCAAAATTTCGCCGTAGAATCCCACATCAAACTGCACAGTTTTGCGGCACCGCGCCGGTGATGTGATGGAATGCCTTGATCCATCCGCTGGGTGTACTACTGCCAGTACATACATGTCGTCCTGGCACTTGCCACTGCACGATGATGTAACTCACGTGCCAGCAGGTACCCCTAACTTTTCGACATCCTTTGGACGACTACCATGGTTGCCTCTACAAAGTCCACGGAAATGCCACCCAAGTCCGGTTATTCAGCACATCCGCCTTGGAGCGATATGATCACGGTACGTGCCACGGTCATCGCGCACCGCGATGGGAGGAGCACATCTGAGGACGCTCAATACCAGGAATGCATAATGACAACTCCGGATGGGACTAGGCACGGTGCCTCCCGCCCCGCAATCAAGAAGGTCGGTTTGTTTTACTCAGCGATTCACTCTGTTGACCGACAAACTACAGTTTGTGGACTCGAAGTACCATCTCACTATGAATGCTGCTGCTGCAAGCCAACTCAATCGTGCTATCACACACGGCATGGTCAGCGGCAATTTTGTGCTTCCCAAGGGTTGGTTTCCCGTTCATCTGTCCCAGAGAACTTGCACCATATCGTACGTAGGTCCGTCGGGCAAGGTGAAGTTGGCCCCTAAAAGAGTGGGCGAGATTGCCAAGGAGGTGAATATGCATCCTCTGAGACTCTTTTTCTCTTAGTGACTCGATATTCCAGAATAAGAAACCGAAGCGCCCCGCAGTCACAACAGCAATGGCGTCCAAGATCAAAGAACTTCCATCTGGAGAAGGGCGGCCTTTGAAAGCTGGGACCAGAAAATATACATCGATGGCAAAGAAGGCACGCATAACTCCTATCCCGGGAAGGAGAGTGCCACCAAGGAAAGCGGCCACGCAACGGGGTGGCGCTAAAAGGGTGGGTTGCTAACACCTCGAACAACGATGTATATGGATATGATCTCTTTTCAGGCGTTGACCCGTTCAAGTTCCGCTGCCGCGAGGACTAGGACTGCGACGAGGAAGATGGCACAGTCGAAGAAGCGTACGAGCAAGTGAAGGTATCATTGTTTCCACATAGTTGTGTCGAGGATCTAAAGCGTTGGTTTGATGATGAAAATTTCCTGTGAAAAGTGTCGTACGCTGAGCTATAAATAAGAGACGCTGAGAACTGGTTGGAGTCATGATAAGGGGCCACAATAGAGTGATCGGGGATGTGAGTGTGATTACGTTATCCACGTACGTGACGTACGTACGCAGCAACTGTTTTTGAATTTTTGATGGATTCATGTAATTTTGGGTGTCACGTCGTCGGGGGCTCGTTGCCCTCCTCCCTTTGTCTTTCACCATCACCATCCCCGCCATCCGTCGCCTTTCCCTACCCTCCTCCTTATAATCCTCATAAAAGCCTTATATCCCTCTATCATCGTTGGCCCAACTCTATCCGGGGCCAATACTAATGACACTCTGACACATATCCTCAGCATTACACTCGCTCAATGCAACAGCAACCATCCCCTCACCACCCCACCTCTTCTCAACACAACTATGGCACTCGTATCCGCAAGAACTCCATCCTCAAGCCAAGCGCACGTTTGAGACAGTGTCCCCCCTCCCCGCATCCTGCCCCGCGCAGGATAAAGCCTGTCCCTGTCCCCACTCTTCACCATCCCGTCCCCCCCACTCCAGATCCTTGCTTCCCCGTCTTTCCCCTCCCAGGTGTCATGCTTCATCCGGAAGATGCTTCCAACAAGGTCTTCCACGCGATCGGTCGCTCCTTTCTCTCAGTCGTAAGTTATTCTCTCCGCCTGCCCGCACTATCAACTCACGATACATCACGTGTGCTGTCTCCCACACCGATGCCTTGTAGGAAAATCGCGCCATGACGATCAAAGATCTCGCGGAAATGACCCTCAATTATGGTCTGTTGTGCCAAAAGTACGTGTATCCTGCCCATTCAGCTCTCGTGGCCTTGATTATTGCCTCATGGCCTACTTTACATCCATCGCCTTGCATTTATCTCATGTTGCTCATCGGCATTGCTTCCCCCAATCACAGTGTCTCTGCTGCATCTCAGGCTATCACTACCTACATTCGGAATCATATGACACGATGCGACGTGCAGCAAGACCATCCTCTCCTTCTTCGGCATGTTTTATCTGGGACTCCCGCTGATGACGACCTCGTGCCTGCACTACACAGCAGAACGGGTGGCGCAGGCAACCCGGCCAAATCGAATTTGAAAGATCCAGGTTCCGACGACAAAAACATTCCTCAGGCCCCTCAAGGTGTACAAGGAGAGCGACTAACTAACTTCCGACGCGGCACGATGGTGTGGTACCTTTCCAAGGCAGCGGGTGTCTCGTGTCCGTTTGCACGTGCCGGAATCCGTCTCTGCGAGTATGGAAAGGAAGGAAGAAAAGTCGCGGAAAAACACGGCGATGGATTACAATCAGGTTTGAAGAAGCAGACTAATCATGACGAGGCTCAGTGCGGAGAAAAGAGAAAGAGAGTGAGGAGGGGCTGTCGACGGCTTTCCGATGGATCATGTGAAAGCTCAAGTGCTGGACGGGACAGCCAGAGTCCTGCGATTGACAGCGGTTATGGTGAGCTAAGCGCCGATTCCAGTGACGATGAGCGGCCTCCGAAGGTGAAGCTCACCCTCCGACTCCGGCCGTCTTTGACGTGCGCCCCGACACCCGCCGCTACATCCCGTCCGAGAGAGGTTATCGATCTTTCGAGTGACGTGACTGGCTCTTCGTCTGAAGACGACGGCGTCGGCGCCGATGACAGTGATGCTGATATGTGCCCGGACCCGCCCGAGGTACCGTGGAGTCTCCCGCCATATCCGCGCCGGTCCATCTCCGTGCCATGCTACACACCGACTTGCGATGAGCGCGTTCACTCACCATCGTTCTCGACCCAGCAGCATGCGGTAACGGACGAGAGAAGGCGGTCACCATCCGTTCCCTGGAGCGCATCTCCTCCTCCTGACTCGGACCATGACGATTTCGACCTTGACTTCGATTCGGACGTCGATTGGGACTCTTCCTCCCTCTCTGTTCCTTCACCAGCACCAGCTCTCCGAGTCAAGGTCGAGGCTACCGACGATGTTCGGCTGTTCAAGCACGAGCCCGCCGACATTCGTGACATGCTCGATGCTTGGGAAGACCTCGACTGCGCACCGACATCCACCGTCTCATCAGCCACCGTCAAGCTACCGCCCACGGACGATCTCAAATTTGATGCCCTGGAGTTTTGGGAATGGGAATTTGAGAGTGGTTGGACTGGTGCTCCAAAGGATCAACAGGATTTACCCATCGTAAAAATGGAACCAGATGAATACGAAGGTCTCACTTCGTTTCGAGCATTCGTTCCGGGGTTTCCAGTTTCGCCATCCTCCCCACTTACGTACTCATCCCATCACTCGTCTTCCCCCATTTCTGAATCGGGCGTGGGTTCTTTCACTTTCCACTCGCCTCTTTCACCTTGCACATTGCCCATATCACCCTCTTCGTCCTCGGCCCCGACTGGTATTGAAAGGGGAGGCTGCGCACTGACTTGGCAAGATGCGGAGTTACTTGGCCCGGATAGTGTACATCCTCACGAATTTGAGGATGGATGGGGTAGTGGGGTAAGAATACATGCAGATTATAGCCTGCTTCCACAAACCGCTTCTGATGAAGCCACCCCTTCTTCGCTGTCCGACGAATCTAAAGAAGACACACTAGACATCGCGGGCATGGTGGTCAAAGAGATAGGAACTTGTCATACCGATTCCAGGGTCCGCTCATCGCAATCTCTGTCTGTGGTGGCTCCAGACGTTGTCGTTGTCCGCACCTGTCGTCCGTGCACACCTGATATCTGTGCAACCCAAATTGAAGGTGTGTAACGTATCTATCGAGCTTCACGATGAATGTTGACCCAAGTTTGCTTGGCGTAGGCATCTCTGTTTACCGGACAATGCTCGGTTCTACCCTTCTCTTGAGACGCATTGACACGGATTTTGTGAATCTCAGTACGATTCTAGCTCACCTATCCTTACCCCTTCCATCACCCCTTCCTAGCGCGTGTGTCAATGTGTCTCATCCTTCCTTGTCCATTAACGGAATCTGGGTCCCTCTCGGTGTCGCTCGCTTGTATGCCCGTGGTTTACTAGAGGGAATAGAGAGTATATTTCTCTCTGACGACCTTGTTAAGCGCTTTCCTACCGCTCTTCAAGATTTCTACCAGAAGAGCACATCAGGGAGGCTACTAAATCAGTTCGGGCCACAGTTCAACACCTCGCTCTCTTTCCCCGGAGCCGGGAATCCGTTGCATATACCGCAACTCGACTACGGGAAGTCTGTGAAGGAGGAAGTATGGGAAGCTTCGACCGAGGCTGGGCTTGTCGAAGAACCATTGCTAGCCATTCCACCCTCTGTTAATCTTGCGCTAGCTGCCCTGCACTCGTCGACGTCGACCGAAGTGGCTACTGCCTCGCCAGAAATGCCACTCAGCCCCACAGAGCAAGAGATATTTCGTGCTCTCTGTGTTCATCCCGACTGGGAAACGGAGGAGACCGAGGCACTCTGTAGTGTGGAGAAAGGTGACGCGGCATCCAAACAGAGACCTGCAAGAGAGAAGCCATTGCGGCGGTCGAGGAGGGTTGCCGATGCAGTTGCTGCACGATCTCGTGTTGCCCCAGCAAGAACGAAGGGACCTCGACACTCTTGATCTGCTGACTACCACCCAGCTTTGCCCCTGTCCGTGCTTGTGTGCATTGTTTTCCTCGTCACTGCTGAATTTCGTTCTATTGCTCACTTACGCTCCATGCTTGCTAGAAATTGTATGAGTGTTTTTCGACATCACATCCGTATACCTTCAGTATTCTATGATCCCCACTCGGCTTTGATCAGTGCACTCTTTTGCATTCTATCCTTTTCTTTGCCCTGGTCAGCATCATTTAATGGCCTTGTGTGCACCACATGTATGTATGGTGGTATATTACAGAGCGTTCCAGCAAAGTGGTGCCTGGTGAATGATGTTCTTCGCACGAGCGCACCGGCGTGTCAATGAATCATGGTCCGAACGACGGCCTGGGGATGCTCGAACAAGTCATTTGGGCCCAGTGCGCCCGAGGAGGTAAGACGGGTTGTTCTTGGGAAAGGAAGTGCAAGGCAAGGTCACTAGCGGAGTGTGAAAAGGTTTGACTGTGGTTTGTTCCCAACCACGAAATTTCTACCATCTTACTTAGTACTCGCATATATCTCTGGTCCAAGTACACCAGTCCTTTAAAGTACTCGTCGGTGGACGTCCTCCATCAGATATCCTTTGCTTTTTTCTTAGCTCATTCCCGGCCAAGCGCAAGCTAATTCTTTGACGTTTCCACCGTCGATTTCCGCATCGCAGACACGACCCCCCAAATTCCATCCGTCTGTTTCCTAGCTTGGGTTTCGCTTTATTCCACCCACTGCACGAAAAAGCGGACGCGCGTCCGTTAATCTCCATCCACAACCCAACGGTAATCTCTAATTGCTCACGAAAACAAGTCCTATAATGTCTTTATCTGCCTCCGACAACAATGGCTCCTATTCGAGAGTTCCCTCGGGCAAAACCCCACCCCCAGCTCCTTCTGCAGCCTTTGCAAAGAGGTGGGAGGTTTTCTTTTGCATTTTCGGCGTCGTTAATCATCATTCCGCAGAGCCCGGGAAATTCAAGCGGAAGAACGCCTAGGACGATACAGGCCACCTGCGCTACGCGCCCTTGTGCCTTCTGG
The DNA here is from genome assembly GCA_038088795.1 of Boletus rex-veris. Taxonomy (NCBI): domain Eukaryota; kingdom Fungi; phylum Basidiomycota; class Agaricomycetes; order Boletales; family Boletaceae; genus Boletus; species Boletus rex-veris. The sequence continues at coordinate 8,714 of JBBPJQ010000253.1, forward strand.
GTCTCCGCCGAATGACTGTGCATCCAACGTTTCATCCCAGGGCGACAGTGACATCACTCCAGCATCGGCCTATCCTCCCGGTTTTAGGAGAGCTAGGGCCGGCACTCTTCCTTCTGATGTCCACCTCGCCGCTCAAAGATTTGCTACTGTTTCTACTACTTTGGGCAGTACGACACCTTCCACCGAATCCTTTACAGACCAAGCGCAGCAGCGGCAAAACGCCAACACACCTCCCAGTCTGGTCGTGCCTCCGCGTCCTGGTCTCCGTCATTCGGCCACCTTGGTTACTCCTGCCGCCACAACCAGCACGCCTATGGGTGTCGTCGAGCGTAACAGTCGCCTTAGGTCTGGTTCGCTGACCTTACCATCTTCCGGCCTAATGAACCCATTCGGACCCTCCATCTTCTCATCGTCTTGGTTATCATCCACAAATTCTTCTGGCTCATCAATTCCCGTTCTGGATGAGTTGCGCTCTGTAACTTCTGCAGATTCGGCTGATGAGTTTGATGTGCACACTCTTGATTATCTTGGGTTGGATGACAGTCACCGTCCACCGGCCGCAACCATTTCCGAGTTACGTACACAGGCTCAAGCGGCGATTGCGGGAAACTTGGCTAACCCACCTCGCTTGCGTGCAAACACGGTATCTAATCCGTATCGTGCACGTTCTTCCGGCGCTACTTCGTTGTTAGCTACACCGAGCGGTGAAGACGAAGAAGAGTTCTTTGAAAACTACGAGACTCAGCAGTTGTATGGACGCCAGCGTCTCAGCTCGTATGATGGAGCTCTCTCTGATGCAAACCTTTTGCACTCGTCTTACGTTGCCAAAGGGTTCAAACAGACTGACCACCTCTCTCCCGGCAGTGCGCTGGCCTCACGGCCACGCGCCATATCCGTCGGGACTCTCGATGATCCAACACGTTCTCTCCAACGTCGTGTCATGACGAGCGAAGTTCAGATCCCATACTTAAATGACCTCACCCCGGCTACAGGCAGCCTTGCCAGTCCTGCCAGTATCCTCAAATCGGATGCTAAGCTAGCGTCTCGCAGCACGTCTTCGTCTACTGTCCATTTTCCCAATGGCGAGGTTAGCCGCGCATCAGCTTATCTCGTTGCCCCTAATTCCCAAGGGAGGGCCGTCTCACCGAAATCCGAGGTCAACAACAACTCACAGACACAGACACCTACTCGATCACTGTGGATCGGTAACCTTGATAGTGCTGTAACCAGCGAACAGCTTATCCATGTTTTCGCTCCGTACGGTGCCATTGAGAGTTTGAGGTTACTGCCTGAGAAGGTCTGTTCAGTCTGGTCTCTTGAGACTCATGCTCATTGCTAGAATCAGGAGTGTGGCTTTGTCAATTTTGTTGATCAAGCGGATGCTATCCGTGCAAAAGATGACGTCTTGAACCGTCTTGGAGGGAACATTGGCATGCCTAATGGACAGACAGTACGAATCGGGTTTGGAAAAGCCGACAGTGCTCCAGTTGCACCCGCGAAGGGCACAACTATCACGAATTCTGGTGCAACGTCGCCCAACAGCATGAGTAAGAGTGCCAGCCCTGGCCTAGGAGGCTTGGACGCTCAACTGCAGTCCACTCCCACTCGTGCGTTGTGGATTGGCTCCATTCCCAGTACCACGACTCCCGCCACAATTCTCAATGTCTTTAGCCCCTACGGGCCCATTGAGTCTGCCCGTGTTTTGACGCACAAGAATTGCGGGTTCAGTGAGTTTCTCCTTTTCTGTCGCAAATGTATCATTGAATTTGTTGCAGTCAATTTTGAACGCCTTGACGATGCTGTTCGGGCGAGAAAGGCACTGAACGGTCGCGATGTGCTGGGCAGTGACGTTGGGGCCATTCGTATTGGGTTTGCCAAGGTACCAGTCAAGAATGGTCAAGAAAGCAATGGCGCACAAGAGGACAATCCTAGTGTCGCGGTACAAGGTATTGGTGATCTGAGCGTTGGTGCAACTATCCATGCGTTGCGGAGCGTCAAAGGTGCCTCGACGATTCCCGCTGATCAACAGGTTCTTGGAGGAACAGTTGAGAACTACCGTTCAAACTTGCTGCTCAGCATGATCGGCTCGGGCATGCACAACATCGCTCATGTTTCCGACGGACTTTCGAAGCCTGCTGGATGGACCCCTTCCGTGACGGAACAACAAATGATCATGCGAGAACTCAGCAAGGGAAGTGTGGATGCAGAGACAGACATCCAAGCCCTCTTTGGTCAGTTATCTGGGCACCTTGTACAACTTGCTTCTTATCCTTTGATTAGAATTCCGGCCTCCTACAATGTACTACACTACGATACCGCTCGTTTCTGACAGACCAAACAACAGGCGATGGGACGCTTCTAAGCTTCGTGAGCTCCGCAAGCGACTAGATTCCGGCACAATGTCTGTCGAAGAAGCCGATCAGGTTGCAGGGGACTTTCTCGACGGGGAGATTGTTGACTTGGCTTCTGATTGGCTTGGAAACACGGTTGGTATTACCAATATTAGGGCTCTCCTTGCATCTTCTCTAAAGACGATATACAGGTTGTTCAAAAGCTATTTGAAAAATGTTCTGCGGGTCCAAGGTTTGCGATGCTGGAACGAATCTCTCCTCACCTAGCCATGATCGGAATTCACAAAAACGGGACGTGGGCTGCACAGAAGATCATTGAGTGTGTGCAGACTCCCGAGGAAGTTGGGGTCATTATGCAAAACCTAAGGGCTTACGCACCTCCTCTACTCCTCGATCAGTTCGGAAATTATGTTGTGCAGTACGTCACCTGTTATTGTTTTGGTTCCCCCATTCTTAAATGATTATGTCAGATGCTGCCTGCGCTTCGGTCCACCTGCGAACGACTTCATCTTCGATGCCATGGTTGATCGTATGTGGGAGATTGCGCAAGGCCGTTTTGGAGCAAGGAGCATGAGGGCATGTCTGGAGAGCCCCCACGTCAGCATCAGTCAGCAGCGGCGCATCGCTACTGCCGTGATTCTCAACTCGATCCCTCTTGCCACCAACCCAAACGGCGCGTTGTTGCTAACGTGGTTGTTGGACACGTCTTCGTTCCCTTCACGATACAGTTTACTTGCGCCGCGGTTCACTCCTCACCTCTCGCACCTTTGCACGCACAAACTAGCGTCGCTCACTGTCCTTCGAATTGTTAACCAAAAGATTGAACCCGAAGCATCACGTCAAATTGTGCAGGCATTGTTCTCGTCGCCTGGAGATCACGTGCTAACAGATGTTCTGGGAGACCAAGTGAACGGTGTCGCTGTTATACACAAAATTCTGACAAGTCCCTTCCTCGACCTTGCGGACAAGCCGAACTTCATCGAGGCAACAAAGCGTGTGTTGATCGAACTCAAGGTGATCGCTACCCAAGCATACCGTCGTCTTATCGAAGAAGTTGGCCTACCCATTCCTAATTATCAACCAACATACACCACTAATGGTCCGCCTGGCAAAAAGGGACAATCTCATAATTCTTTCGGCGTTCCTGGCCTCCCTTCAGGATACCCATCCAACGACCAGGGTCTTGCCTCTATGATGGCTGCACTGCAGATGGGTGGTCAGAACCCCCACTCTGGACCACCTCAGCTTCATATCGACCCTACATATGGTCAGAGCAATCCGCCTGCCCGTCCCCGCAGTTCGAACCCCCCGTCAGCTTTCTCGCCGTCATCGGACCCGTTCAATCCATTTGCTCTCCGTTCGCCAGATATTAGTAGCTCCCGCCCAACAGCTCGCCGTAACGGGGCCATGCCTGCTGCAACTTCTATGGCACAGAATTCTGTTTCCACGATTCCTTATGGTTCTCAGTCGCCTGGCGTTGCGCAGCCCAGCAATGTTCTCGGGATGGGTCAGGCCGCATACAGTGGCCAGACTGTCCCTCAGGTCTATCCGACGTATGCTATGTATCAAGTATACCAGCAGACACCGCCGACCAACATGGGAGGTTTCAATTAAAAATGTCTTTCTGCCACGAAATCCGTTCATGACACTATTTTGTTTGCACATCGAATGAAGTTAATCCTTCTGTTGTCTATCTATCATCCTTCTGCGCACTATAGTCCAGGTCGTTGCCAACACCCTCATTTCCACACCTTTCATTGATACCCCTTCCTTTGATGCTCCCTCACTCCTTTGGGCATCAAACTGGACAGAGTTGTTGAATCTCGACCAATGCTGGAATGTTGCTATTCTCACTTTCTATTCTTTACTAGGCTACTGGGTCGACTCTTGCGACCGTGTATAAGTACATAACGGATGGCTGTAAAACATGGCCGTGAGGTCTAGACAATAAATTGCTTTCCCACTTTGCAAGTACTTGGTCTGAACCATCATCTCCTGACACTGTGATGGGGAGTGCCTCCTCCAAGGTAGCCCGCAAACTACCGAGGGAAAAACCACGCGGGCCCACAGACTTGCGTGCTACTACAGAGCCAGCACGCCTACGCCCTGAGAGACCACTGGCCTCTGAGAGTAAAAATGAAGGTGAGCAGCGCCTTCCGGTGTCTCTGAGCGTGCTCATACATTTGGGCAGCCATCGAGAATGACGCCAAAGACCCTCACTTTATGGAGAAACTGAGTCAACTAGGCCCGGTACGCGTCGACCACCACATGCAAACAGTCCGCGCTGTAAGCCTGCCAAGATGATGCCAGCCTGGTTGTCACTCATGCAACGTTTTCAGGCGCGTTCGGACGTACAGACCATGTATCGCTCCAGAATGCGGTCAGAGGCAGAAGCTGCGAGTGTGCAGCCTACCAAGAACTGTCTGTTGGCTTCTTCTCTGACAGAGCTCCTCGAGGCGAGAAAGTCTGTCACGGACCGTGCTGAACTGGAGACGCTCGCGAAACGGTATCACATGGATGCTACGAAACTGGAGCAGTTGGCTCGGGCTGTGAACACACCAAGCATTGACAAAACCACGGTCGTTCGGCATGGAGAAGAGTCTGTGACGATGATGGTGAGTTGGCTATCCTTCATTTTGCACACTGGTGATTGGTTACATGCGATGAATCAGGCTCGATGGGTCGATCCCGTGCTCAAGCACGCAAAATGAATCGAGAGGTGCTATTAGTACAAGTATAATGGATACACGAAATGGTATTAAGGATCGCTGTGCTAGAAATATACACGTACAGCGTTACCTTGCATCGACTCTGTTGGACAATATGGACATTTGACTCGTCTGTAGGTCTGTCAACAACGGAGACAACAGAACACAAGAGAGGGGACGGACCCATTGACTTTGCTAAGTTTCTGTAGGCTGTCCTTGGTGATAACATGTCCACAAGTCATCATCATCGGTGGGTTCTGCTCCGTCGACTGGTCTTTTGAGACAGGACATGCAAAGATTGAATGATAGCGGTTTTCCGGAGGAAGAGGTATCTCGATCTATGAGGCCAAGACCATCAATAGTGGAAGGGTCACATCTGATGAGCAGCATACGGGGAGCTCGCCACTTTGACTCCACTCGCTCTTCTTCTCTTTCATCACGGTCCGCGCCTTTTCAATCCTTGCCAGTGCACCTCCGCCACCAATATCGCCGACGACTCGGAGGGGGACCTGTCGGCTCATTCCCAGACTCGCACAATACTCTTTCGCAAAAAGTGGTTCGAGGTCTGTATGAAGCGAAGGCGAAGCGAGATCTACGTATGGGGAACGCTCTAGTTTCTGCCTGGGAAGGTAAGCCAGACAGGCCATGAGGCGTTTAAACTCAAGTGCGTGTTCAGGATAGAAACCTCGCAAAGCTGCATTTGCATACGATATCGCTGGGATGGGATTGGATAGGTCGGAGGAAAGGAGGAGTCGTATGTATTGAGAGCGGTGGAGGTAGAATTCTAATGGAGAATATCGTGAAAGAAGAAACGAGCGGTTCTTCCTGGACCACCTGATGGTACACTTTAGCTTGCAAGTGAGGAAACTTTTCTGAGGAGTGCTCACTCAAGCGCAGGGCCAACATCCTGTCTTCGGAGTGCCGTCATGATCCGGTGAAGCTCCACGAACTGACCACGGAGTTCAGATGTGATTTCGACACCAGACTCCTAGGGATGCTTGTTCGCTAGTGTATCAGTGAAGCAGAGCATGATCGACGTACTTCAATAAAGGTCTCTGCTGTGGAGAACTGGCCCGTACGAAGGAAGTGCAAGGCAATGGTTCGGTCGAGAGCTTCTTTGGCGGCGTGAGATGTAAAAAGGGGGTCATAAGTGGGTAAGGGCTGCGTGAATCTCTAGGCAAGGGACGAGGATGAGCTCTGCGCGAGTAGGGGTAACCAAGTCAGACCTTGTCCAAAGCCTTTCCGAGTCTCGCAATCGCATTGTAAGCCTCCTTTTGCTTCTCGTCAATCTCCTTCTTCTTAGCGTCTACCGTCTGTGACAGCAATGCGAACGTGTCTTCGGTAACGGTGCCAGCCGCGATTCTGCTCTTGACTTCATACAAAGACTGCAGTAGAGAGTCCAGCGAACTTTCCGCAGAGGGAATTTTTCCCTTTGTCGAGTTCTCTGTCGATGCCCTGAGCTTTTCCAGCTCCTTCAAGGGTCCGTCCATAGTATTGTGATAATCGACGTCGTAGGTGATGAGAGACGTGCTACACAGTAGCCGACCTTAGTCACGGACCACTCTCAGGTGTTCACACTTTGTCACGTCACGTCGACGAACTTGAAAAGCATGCCACGATTCCTGACTGGCGACGAGCTGGGCAACATAAAATCCGTCTCGTACGACCCAGACGCATCGCCAGAAAACAAGCTACTGTTAAAGACTCTGCATAATGGCACTTCGGCCGGTCGTGCGCGAGGGATACAAAAATTAGCGATTACAACGAGCGGTTCGACTCTGGTGCGTGCCTTGCTCACATCGACGGGCTGAACGCGACAAATAATGCTCAAAGCAAGTTGGCTTCAGCACACGCAGATGGGACCCTCTGTCTCGCATCGTTGACTGGCGAGGATGATCTCGAACAACGTCATCAGTGGAAGGAGACGAGGTTCAAAGCGGACCAATCTTTCGTCGGTCTGGCATCGACACAAAAGTAAGTGGGAGGACAGCACATTTGCTCAAGAAACTGCTCATGAAGATATTTTCCAAAGTACTGTCTACTCGTGTGCCTCCAATGGCGCGCTTCGACGAACTTCCATAAGCGACGAGGTTAGCCCAACGCATACACTCGGCGCGCTCCCATCACGGCTTATGGACTGGAGGCTGGGGCCCGACCAAGAGACTTTTGCTTATGGTGGGGACGAAGTCGAAGTGTCCATCTGGAATATCGAACGTGCTTTCGAGTCACGATCAGACGGCTCTGCAGTCTCTCCAAGCAGCAAGAAGCGAAAAAAATCTGAAACCTTGTTTCCCGGCGAGGTTTGGCGTGCCAAGAACGTAGCGAACGACTACTTGGGCCTACGTCAACCAATCCATAATACCTGTCTCACGTATATGTCATCATCGAGTTCATCGCATCAAACGCAGATACTTGCCGGTACCCGATTTGGCGATCTTCGTAGGTACGACACACGTTCCGGACGGCGACCCGTTAGCGATTTTAAAGGCGTTGGTAAGGTGGGCGGTGTTAAATCGGTTGAAAACGGATCGTTAGAGCAGTGAGTAATTTTTTTTTTAAATTGCCGTTTACCAGTGACCCCGTCCCGATTTCCAGTCAAATATTCGTGTCGGATCAAGGAACAAATCTCTTTGCGTTTGATCTACGCAATGGCAGAGTCTCTTATGGATACAAGGGTATGCATTCCTGTATCGCGCCATGCTCTCGTTGATGCCAAGGTACCACTAGGAATATCCGGTGCTGTGAATTCATTGGCTGTAGGGCCCTCATTCCTCGCATCCGTGTCTCTGGATCGCTTTACTCGTATCCATAGCACATTCCCACCCGCCACCGAGGTTGGAAAGCAACAGGAAGAAAAGGGCACTGTGCTGGATAAAGTATACATGACCACAGTCCCCACTGTAGTTATCTGGGATCAAAGTGCTATGAGAAATCCGCACGCAAATACCAAAGAGGACGAAGGCGATGTATGGGAACAAATGAAACGCATAGAAGAGAGGAATCAAGAATAAACGATCCATGACAAAAGCATTGTACTTTCTCAAGCTGTCTCATAATCACGAGTACTAAGCGTAGCATGTGTGGTACCAGGGAAATCGCTTAGTGCGCTATCTTGCTTTGCCACGTATGGGCTTTTTCGAACCCATTCCTACCAATTTGATCTAGTTGGACATGTCAACAGAGCTCGAGAACGTGAAGAAGCAACTAGGTACTCACAATCTGTCAACGTCTGCTGTATCTCTTCACGTGATGTCATTACGAATGGACCGTATTGGAAAACGGTTTGGTCCAGAGGTTCACCCGCAACCTGACGCACGTTCATCGCCAAAAACACCATGCTTCGATGAAAGGAACATACCAGAACAAACTCCGTATCGTCGCTGGTTGCTGTAATTCTTGCTCCCGTCTCCTCACTTTTGTTGGACAAGACAAGGGTATGGAATTTCTCATTGATAGAACCATCATCTCCGACGGTAATACTCCCTTTCCAGACTGATGGTGGAATTGTCAGTGTCCATACATAGTGGGAAAGGTAACCCATACGATAGATGAATGATGTCCAACCAGCCGCTGAGGAAGCTGTCTCAGCCGTGGCTCCCATCAGAAAGGAATTGCGACCTACGGATATCCTGAACCATGTCATCACCCGACTTTCTCATCGTGACGTGGAAAAACCAGCACCCCCCGAGTGGTCGGACAAGGGATTCAACGCCATGACTTTTCCCACTGATCACCCGAACACTGATGGAACTTTCGAAACCGTTGGGATGTGCGACCGGAATACTATTTGAAATCAGTGACTTGCGGAAAGAGGTTACCATCAATAAACGCACGATGCAGGGCCAAGCTCCTGATAAGAGGGTTCCTGGGAGGCATTATTTACCCAGAAGAAAGGCGGCGGTTTCCCATAACTAGTCACTTACCACCATCTTGAACTGTATGAAACGAAAGAGCAGGGAATGAGTAGGTCTGATTCATGGTCGAAGATCCTATGCAAGATCGCACCTCCTTGGGCAAGTCAACCCAGAGTTGGAGTCCCCTTGGCTCGGGAACACCGGGTGCGTGTACCGGCATCTCGGCGTGTATGATACCCTTACCCTACGGAAGCCCGAGGAGAATGGGTATGGAAGATGGCAGGATGACAAAGTGGATACACACAGCACACATCCATTGAACACCACCTGTCTCAATAGTTCCAGCGTGTCCTGCGGAATCCTCGTGGCGACTCGATCTTTGTGAGAATAAAGGGTAAGCGACGGTGTAGTATAATTCCTTAACTTACCCTTCAAGCATGTACGTCACGGTGGCTTGACCTCGATGAGGGTGATCAGGGAAACCCTGTCCAGTCCACTTATGGGACACCGGTGAACATGGGAAGGGAGCTGTCACTCACGGCGCCTTTTGAGACATGAAAGTGATCTAACATCAAGAAAGGAGACAAGTTGCGTAGGGTCGCCGATCCGATGGAACGCCGGACGCGTGCACCTGCGCCCTGCGGAAGTGATCAAGAGGCGGAGATGAGGATGATGGCATGTACAAACTTCTTCTGTTTCTACAGCAAGGACCCTCTTGATCACGGTTCGAGAAACAGCCATGCTGAGTGATTGGAACGTTTTGGGGGAACGGGAGAGGTTAGCACGAGGAATGGATGATACTCGCAGTGACATGAACCTTTTATGAATGGAGGGATTTTGCAGCTTACAGAGAGGATCACACATCATGACCATTATAGGGAGAATATCCTCACCGTCATTGGATGCTGAATCAGCACATGACCGAAAAGGAATGACATGGACATGGCGAAGAGAGCGGAGACGACGACAGCCGACCAGATTGGCGACATACGACAACAAGTAAAAGGACTGCAACTACGGTACTTGGGGTAGGCCGAAAGGAGGACGGAGTGGAGAATAGTGGTTATATTTACTTTTAGCTGAGCAGATCAGGGGCGTGTGTCATCTCCCGGCCGCCGGGTGTGTCTGAGTCACATACCACCCAGCGTGTGTAGTTAGCGGTGGACCAAGCTGTAACGGGCGATGAGGTCGGTGACGGTGGACATCGAACGTGCGCACTGGAAAAGGCAAGCCAAGCGAGACTGCCGTCACTCTAGCTTTTTTATTATATAATATTATTTTTATGACGCCCGATCCCACCTCGGACGACGGCGCCATCAAGTATATATATCTCATCGCACCATTCTTTCCTCTTTCCTCCCCAAGTCTATGGATCGCTTCCTGGCCCCCCACACCTCAGAGGCCCTCGCTCACTCTCATTTAACGTATGCCCCTTTGGCCACTCAGCAGCTCATTCTCACTTCATCCACAGCGAAAACTGGTTCACCTGGGATCAAGACCATCCCTCATTCAACGAGACTCTCGTCGCGGGATGTGCATCATACCAGGCGTTCAACCGCTATCTTTCCGGCTCAGACCTCTTCATCGTTCCTCGTTCCCGCAGCGAACTCGAGAGTGTCTTGTCCGTACGCTTCCTTGGATGCCACTGACATTTACTGAGGTTTGAATTCCACAGGCGACGGTATGCCTACGATAGTATCCACAATGCTATCGCCGTCTCTCGCCGGCCCCTTCAGCGCGGTGGTTACAGCAGAGTCAGTTGCATTGTATACTGTTCTCCCATCCTGCTCTTACCCTTACCTCAGACATGTTTGCTGGCTGAAAAGTCTATACGTGATGTGCTGAATACCAACGACAATGCTGAGGTGCTCCTTGCCCTCCACACTGCCAGTCGCCGAACACAGCCGTCCACGTCAGACAGGGCTTTGGCTCCGACCGGCATTAGAACCTGATCACACGCTTTACTTGGCACTCTCAATCCCGTTTACCATAAATCGTCGATGTCGGTAATCTCGGCCACCCACTCACACTCGCCATTCGCATCTGTACTGCTAACTTCGCAACTTTTCCCACTTTCCACGTCACCGCACCCCCTTGTACTACTTTTCATTGTTAACTTATCATAACTCTGTTTGTTTCATGTGTCACGAGCATGCGAAACCTAGTTCGATATGTACTTCGAAGCTTGGCCTGTTGTTCTGTGCTGGTGAGCACCTTAGACACATACAGTATGTTGACGTACCCAAAAAGAATATTTATATATGGCAGTTCATTAATTTACAACCCGCAACTTCATCTGCCATCTCTGGCTGTCCGCGCTCTTCCTCATCAAAATTCCCACTCACTAAGTCAACCTTCTCAGGGGGTAACAGACTCGTTCGGAAATACACCTTATAGCCGACCCACAGCAAGAGGAACACAGGGATCGGGATATATGCACTGCCAGTGGGGCAACCCGGTCAGCAGCATCCCCATCAGTTTTGATCTACACTCACGTGACGAACAGCCTTGCATCGAAGGGGATGAATGCATCAAACCCTACATCAAGTTGATCCTCGGGGCTATCCAATATTCTCTATTACTCGCCTTTGAAGATCGTGATGATCCCAATGCAGACCAATGCGAACCAGGATCCAAATGGTTGCATGGGAGCCTTGTACGGCAACGTATCTCGTGAGATGCCCTGCGCTTTGAGAGCATTCATAAACCGACTGGATCCAATCGTGTCGTCTACGTCAGCAGTAAAACCTTTCAACATCTTCTAGGGACCCACATATGGGTATATGTAATAGCCATCCAAGTCAAGGCCCCATAGGCAGACAAGAGATTGACGAAATATGTAAAGACTGGATACGCTGTCAGTATCCAGCGGTGAGAGACATACATGCGGGCTCACCAACAGCACTAGATGAAGTGATGTTGAGGAACGCCAGGCCACAGAATACCGTAACTGATAACAAGCATGTCCATGGTACGCCTATCCAGTTGGTCTTTGCAAAGACGCGGTGCGCCTTTCCTTCCAACGCTAGGCCGTGCAACGTGCGCGATGCGATATATAAATCCGAGTTGGCAGCGCTTAGTGTAAAGATAAGGATGATCACGTTGACAACATCATTGAGTGACCTGATATTGACCAGCGTGATACCTAAAGTGTACGATCCATCGGTACTTCAGTGTCCGGGGACTGCGACGGGAGCCAATTTTTCTCACCAACGACAATCGGAGACGCCGCCGCTCCTGTCTGGGAGCTGTTGGCAACGAAGAGTGCCTGGAAGTGTCATCAGGCGCCCGAGTAGTCCGAAATCTCCTCCGTTCCCACATACCTTACTCGTGCTGGGCACAATTAAACCCATCACGAAAACGGTCCCAATGTAGAAAACGAAGATTCGGACAAACGTTCGTTTTATGGCGCGAGGAACGTTCTTCTTTGGGTTATTCGCCTCTCCCACCGTGACGCCAACGAGTTCCGTTCCGATGTATGCAAATAACGCGGTGGTCAGGGTACTCCAGAAGCCCAAAAATGTGGCGAGGTGGCCGTCGTGAACGTATGGCAGGAGATAATCACCCATGGGGCCGTTGGGGTGTCGCCAATATCGAAATCCAATGCGGTCATGCAAGGGATTTCCACCGAGATCAATGACGATACCCAAAACGATGAAACCAGCCAGTGAGAGGATTTTGAGGCCGCCCATCCAGAATTCGAGCTCCCCAAAGATGCGCACACCCAGTAGGTTGATCAGTAGTACTTTAAATAAAACCCATTCTTTCGAATGAAATTCTCGTCATAATGAATGACAGGCTCACTGCAAGTGATGTATGTGGCTATCAGAGCAAAGGATGACTGGTCGATTCATTGTTAGCGCGTGAGGAAATGAACGAACCTGTCCACGCCTCGAGCGGCACAGATCGCGTCCAATACTGCATAACTATGCAAGCAGCATTGATATTGCTGGCTGGGGCAATGAGATATTTCATGAGGTAGTTCCAGCCAACAGCAAAGCCAAACGCAGGATCCACAAAACGCGTCGCATAACCTGCAAAACCTCTCTTGTGTGGCAAGTAGGCAGACATCTCCCCGAGAGCGACCATGACCAAGTAACAGAGGAGACCCACGAATGCATACCCAAGACACAATCCGAGAGGTCCGCCACGGACGAGTGCCGTCCCAGAACTGATGATAAGCCCCGTTCCAATGGTACCCCCCAGCTTTACATCCCGTGAGATTTGGTCGCTAGGGTATGGCAACTGACGTACGGCGATCATCGATATGTGGCGACTCTGTAGTTCCCGACGGAGGGTGTTCCTGTGTTTCATGTCCTGGTCGCTGGCAGAGCGGAGCGGAGTGTTGAGCATATTTTCTTGTTGATACGGCGTGGCCCTGTCCGTCATCCGTGGAGCGAAGGAAAGACCGTATCTCGTGATAGCAAATTTGCAGTCATGGCGTCTTCTCGTGTGCTCGGTGTGAAACGACAAGTGGTTGGGAGCAAAACGTAGTGTGGGTAACAGGATCCATTTCGGGCCAGATCGGCCGAAAGGTGTCCCAAAAATAAAGGTACAAGTTACAACAGACATGCTATAATTTAGTCTGGTGACCAGCCCGTCTAAACTACCAGTTAGCTATAATTTATGCTTGATTTCCTTCCGCGCAATCATCCCAAAACGAATGATGGGTACTCCAGTGACAAATCTTTCCGCTTGCGCATAGCTTTCCCGAAGGTTGACAGCATCGGGGTTATTCTTCTCAGACAGCCCGGCTCTAAGGAGCGCTTTGATAGCAAGTAAGGATGAATGGTCCAGACCATCGAGTTCGGAGAGTAGATGTTCTCGAACCGCTGCATGAAATGACTCGGTAGACTGAGAGGGGAATATTGTACTGTCGAAAAAGATCACATTATAAGCAATCAGGGCGAATGAAATACGATCATACTTGATGAAACCACATTCAAGGAGCTCTTGAGCGTTCTTCTTCTTGTTAAACAAGAGCACCTCATTTGCTTTGGCAAGACCCACTGTGGATGGTTGGTGGGACCTCAAGAGATGCATTCAAAGTACACTCACTTCGATTAACGAAGCTGACGCTCGCGCCACCTTCAACTGCGAGGCCTTGAAACAACGTTGGTCAAAACGCAGACTCTGCAAACTAGGACGCACCTAAGAACGGGAACCCAACATACAGCCACGTTTGGGGGAGAGCATAGATGAAGTCGAAATTGCCCAGGAACGCTGAGGTACATCGCACCATTGGTTAACAGACATCGGGAGGTTCGACTTACCAGCCGCAATGCCTACGTGACTCCATAAGGCGCTCAGGGGGGACATAGTTATAGGCTACTTACCCATCACAGGCCCGTTTAGAGCAGCAACCAGGATCTTACTATGCGTATAAAGCTAGAACGATATGAGTGTGTGAGCCGGAGTTTATAAACATCCAACATACCGCCCGTGTGCAGTCTGTGTTTGCTGAGATTACTCGGGTGCGGAGTTGATCCCGAACTGTTGGTTCGACATGCTTGGGGTCCTTTACATTAGTTCCCCTGAAAATAATATGTGTGTGTCCGCAACGGTGGACTGTACTGAGCGACAGCCAAGGCTCACGCGCAAAACCAGCTCCCGTTAGCTAAAGCAAAATAACCTCAGCTGAAGATACTACGGGGGTGTCTGAGGTAGAATAACTCACCTTGCCATATCGTGGCTACAACATCGTCGCGTTTGTCTATTTCTCTCAGCGAATTTGCGAAATCGTCGTAGTCTGCTCGCTTCCGGCTGTTAGTGCCTTTGCACTTACATAAGAGTGAGCAAACCTTCAGCCGACAACGCATTCAGTCGTTGTGGTTCGTTGAGAGTAATGGTTGCGATTCCTTGAGAGACATTGACTTGAATTTTACTCGACCCCATGGTATAGATAGAACAACCGTTACCGCAGAGATGACTGCCACGCATTCGAAAATTCGGCGACAGCTTTACCGATATAGCCGGTCATTGTCACTGGCATTGGAGATCCTCTACGTACAATATCACAAGCATATGTACTAGTACTACATGGTATCCGTCTCCTCCCATATGCTACCTTTTTCATGTCCACAAATCAAGGGTCTTCTTCGCTGCAGTTGCTAGCATATTCTCTTTGCCTGTGTTGGAGTTTGGTTTTGATAAGTCTTCTAGGATAGGCCTAGCATTCTCCTTGACTACTTCCAGCTCCTCCCCTGCTGCTCGCTTCCCTAGTTGTCCCAGCAAAGCACAGATATTGACGCGAAGCTCGACAGGATACGAGACCGATTCTAGTTGTCTGAGACTGGGTGCATCGTTGCTACTACCATTGCGAAGGATATTCAAAAGATGGTCAAGGGTGCGTCTCTGAGGTGTAGCACGACTGCGTGCAGGAGGGGAAGCGATGATTGGAGAATCAGTGTCGCTACTGGTTAACGCTATTGTTGACATCGCTGCAGAATCTGGGGCTGCTGGGGTTATTTCATCCGGGAGGGGTGCCATGAGAGTGCGCAAAACCAACTGGGCTAACAAAACTGGGCACAATAATCATGTATATCAACCAACTAGACTTACCACCATCCCGGTGGGTGCTCAGTAAACTGAGCGCAACGACGGCCTCATTGATAAGAATTGGATATTTTGCGCTTCTACCGACCAGCGCGGCAAGGGCGTCAACGCTTGGCGTTGTAACAAGCGCTTGCATTGCCCGTTCTCTTTTCTGTTGTCTCGTCTGATTTTCTTCTGCGTTCAACTGTTCAATTGTGGGATCGCTGGACCAAAGCGACTTGATGAGATTGACGATAACGCGTGTACCTTCGCTCTTAATAGCGACCGTGTCAGACCGCTTGATCAGGGAGAGAAGCTGCGAGAGTCCTGTTGCCGCAGCGGGTGCGCCATCTGAGGGCAACATGAGGGCGAATGAGTTGTCGACTTGGATCGAATGTATCGTTAGGAAGAGGATGTGCTGGGTGAGGAAAACTCGACTTACTACTGTTGTTGCAGAGATGCTTTACGACGCCGATGGCATTGACTTGTACGATGTCTGCCATGACATCACCGCGGTCGTCCCAAACACCACTTGCCACGATACGTTCAATTATCCCAGCACTGCTCAGAGCTATGCGATTGAAAGCAGATTGAACTGATGATTGGGAAAGATGTTTGAGCAGGCCGATCACTCCATGTTTCAGCTTGAGGTCCGTCGTTGGAGATAGCAGGGATTCTGAGGACAGTAGCTTGGCGATGTTATGTGGCGGGGATAGTAACAAGGTAGCATGAAACTCTGTGAACGTCAAATAATCAGCAACGTATCTAAGCGGAAGCATCTCGTTGCAATATGATCACCTCTTCTCGTCAAGTTCCCAAGGGCAAGAGTGGCGCATATTACCATGTCATCCCGAAGGTTTCCATAGCTGCCCGTACCTACAAAAGCCCGAATCCAATTGACCATGCGACAGACGAATTTACCACCGCGGTATAGTTCTTCCGAGTCGTCACAAAGTACGTCCGTATTTTTTTCTTCTCCAGAGACTTCCACGACTGCTTTGATTACAGCGGCCTTATAATCATCAAAAGCCTTTTCTTGGCTCCGAACCTCGCCATCGTCAAGACTGGTTTCGTGCTGTACATACCAGAGTGGCGCATAGCTTCCTTGCTCGATGAAGTTTAGGATTGCAGACAGGCATGGAACGTTTTGATGCTCTGCTGGGAACACAAACCCACGAGCTAGGGACAACCGGATGTCCTCAACATCCAGTGCAAGAGACTCGAGGTGAGAACAAGCTTCTGAAAGCAGATCGAAATCAGCATGTAAAAGAGATGTTCTCAGCTGTGATGGTCGCGCAAAGTTTGGAGGAGGTGGAGCAGTTAGCAGCGGTGGTGTGAAAGCGATCAATGGCTGTATGACGAAAGGGAGGACATCGGTATCAAAGAGTGGATGTGCTGTGGTGCAGTCAGACGGAAAAGTGGGTAGAGTTCATTGAATCGAACTGACCATCATCCCTGAGTTCGGTGATGAGCCTCCAAGTCCAATTCGAAAGCCCAATGCGAAGAGTCCAAGACTCTGCGTCATGCTCCGGGATAGAATCTAATCCAGACGACTTCACCGGAAACAGGCTCGTTGGGTCTCTCATCCAGGATCCGACGGGGTATATCGCTGACGATAACCGCACAAGTGTCATGGCGACTTCAAGAGATGTGAGTCGAAACTTGACTGGCTCTATGTATGGACGGAATATCAGAGTGGATCCCGTCGTGGTACATGTAGACATATACCATATCCAAGAGATGAATTTAGTAGAAAACCAATAGCAGTCTTGATGACCTGTAGGTGCGAGATGGAGAGTGGTAGAGGGTTGGCTTGTGGTTGAGTCGGTAGGTGTTCTGCGTAACCTTCGAGTAATGATACGGTTGCTTGGGGAAAACCAGCCTCCAACAGTTGTCCTCTATTTTGGTCTGAGTAAAATAAACTGGATATGGCGCACGTGTTCTCAAAGAATCAGCTTTGCGCACCATGTTCAACACATAGGTTGGCGCTGACACGAAGAATTTCGAGTACAATGGTGGCGCGAGTATCGTTTGGAAGTGACGATCCATCGAGCGCTTTAGATAGAAGAGAGGTGAGATCTTGTGGCAAGGTGCTTGCTCCTAGAGTTGTGTGATTGTCCTCTGTTGGGATGGCGTCGATATCATCGTTTACAATATTGCAGGTGTGCCACCGACCTGGACCATTCCTGACGCGAAGCAGGTTTGCGATATGTCTGCAAACGAGCTCGACACTGCACCACGATTCCTCCGAGGGGTTGGATGAGAGCTCGGACAAAAGTGAGCTCAGTCTGGATGCACTCTGAGTGCAGGTCAGGGTTATCGGGGCGATGTTCATCTATCGAAGAGATGTATGGCTGTTGACTTGGATTTGGTTGATGGATGAGCGGTGATGGAAATGGCAGCGGCGTTCGTCAAAGGCTACTAGCACGCGAACACATGATCGGCCGTGCATACGTCACAGGCAAGTTCTGGTGCACTACTTTGACTCTACTTCAAACCTGATGTGACTGTTTTCTAATGAATGGGACTTTTAGACTAGAATTGTAGACTTAGCATTGCTCTCTGGCAGGAACGGTGCACAGCCACTACTTAGTACCCCTCTACAACATCTCTTACAACAAATGCCAACCTCAAAGCGAAACAAGTCAAAGAAATTCACACCAGCCACGCCAACAGGCACCTTGCCCTCACAATCGCCTTTACCAGGTGACGAGTCGATGGACGACCTATTCGCCGAGCTCGACTTGAGGGATAAACAATCCCAACAAGAATCACGAACAGAACCACAGGATACTCCTGGGGAAAGTCGGAAGCAGAACTCCAAGGTGCGACATCTTGCGAGGCAGGTGAGTGGGATGTGGAATGCTGTCCAAGACTGCAGTGTTCACTTCAAGGCTCGCGTAGGCACGAAAGGCGGCCGCATTAGCTCAGAACTTTGCACCTTCGAATCCTGAGGCAGATACGCAAGTTGATCGCGAGATAAAGTTGGAAGCAACGTCAATAAAACGGACGTGCGATGAGCTCGCCGTTCAAATCCACGAGGTTGGTACGAACATTGCATTCTCTCTGATCAAAATGCAAGATCTGCACTTCACAGATAAATCCAGACGGCCACTGTCTCTTCTCCGCGATCGCTGACCAGCTTGCTCTCCTTAATGTCCTGCCGGCGAATGAAGCAAGTTATGCAACAGTCCGTGCCGCTGCCTCTGGTTATATCTCCCAACATCCGGATGTCTTCCTTCCTTTCCTACCGTCAATCTCCGGTGAAGACGGTGTTGGAGCAACCGAGAACAGCGGGCTTATGGATGCACGGCAATTTGAACAATATTGTTTGGCTATAAGAGATACTGCAGCATGGGGTGGGGAGCCGGAGATCCTGGCACTTAGTCGGGCATATAATGCACCAATCCAGGTCATACAGGCAGGTACACCATCCGTGGTGACCCATACCCCCGACGGTAATAACCTTAACCTTGCACGGGATGCGAAGATTGTCCGCATCAGCTTCCATCGTCGGATGTATGGTCTAGGAGAGGTGGGTGGTTCCGAAAAATTCAACGTGTTTGATTCCAATCTCTGGTTCTAGCACTACAATTCTCTACGACCCAAGAATGCCCTTACGGCTGTCGCAGACAAAATCCACCTAATGCTTAGTTAACCCTGCATCACCTGCGATTCGGAATGACGGAGTGGCATATGTTCTAGCAAATTATGACCAGCACAACTGTCTTCATTCGATACTCCAATACGTTACTGTTGTCTCACATAGTACATACCACACAAACAAGCCTCAAAGCCATTGTTTAGAGCCGACTAGCCTACAGGCGTTTTCGATAAAGCAGGGGATATCGGTGGCGTCGAGCAGAGTCGACTAAGCCAAAAGGTCATCCATATCATTGTTACCCCTCTGGTGCCTCACCATGGGTTGAGGCTGGTCTGCCAGATACCCTCCGAATGCACCACCTAGATTCGCATATGGATCCGCAGCCGGATTAGTATCGATATCATCGTCGTCACCATCCCCATCAACACCAGCTTCTGCGTCCTCGTCCCTGAGGTCATCGAGCGCACTATTATGACCCTCTACCGCAGGTGAATTATTGTCTCCCAGTAGGTTAATACTTTGCGATGGCACATTGGGCTCTAATTTCGGTGCATCAGGAGACGCATCAGTAAGTTGATCGCGGGTGTGTGGTTCTATAGGGCCAGGTCCAGCGACAACAACGGCGGCGGTCGGAAGTTGGGGGCGTGCAAGTGGAACGAGAACAGCCCTGGAGTGAATATTAAGTGCAGGGCTGTCCACCAATGCTCTTCCAGCTGCATTTCGAATGAAAGTCTGTCTCACACGTCAGACAACAATAAATGACCTTTTCAGTGCTGACCTCTGGGTTTTTGTGATAGATGCTACCAAGTGTTCCGGTGTGCAGTAGTAACTGATCAAGCGCACCGCGGTCCATTCTGTCTGAATCCGTTGTGATCGGAGGTTTCTCTGCGAGGACAACTTCACCAGCGATTGCCGGATTCATTGCAAGCATTCTCCAGTACATGAATCCCCGATCCCGCAGGTCGGGATTGTCTATTTCTTCGGTGGCCCACTTCAAAACTTTGTGAACCAACGATTTTGCGGTTTCCGAAGAGGACTTGTAAATGAAGAGCTTGACGACGGCAGTCAGAAGTGCGAGTTGAACCTACAATCATGTAGCAATACTAATGTGGCGTTATTCGAATCAACCACGTACCTCGATGGTCTCGTCTAAAAATTTGTACACCAGAACATCCATAAGTTCGTCGACGTTATCGATCCGGTCTGAAAATTGACCCAGTATCCACACCATAGCTGCTTTGGCCTCAGGTTCCTCCAGGGCGTCAAGGTTCTCACATAGTGTGGGTATGATGCCCTCATATCTGCCCGGGTAACGCCTGAAAATATCTTTGGCCACGATAATGGCCTCTTGAACAACGTACGTGACTTTGGTCTCGATTAGAGTAAGAAGGGATCCGATACATATATCCGCCGCTGCCTCGACCTTGATGGCCAACCGACCTATTGATCGGACCGCCTTGCGGACAAAGTCGATGTCTACCTCTGATGCGTACCTATAGTCCACAATTAAGGATTTTATGCCTGGGACTAAATGACACGCCTACTCTTCGAGCTCTGCTAATACTTCTCTTGCATTCTCTTCACGTGCGAGTCGGTACATAATCTCTAGTTTTGCCAACTTCACATATATTGGATCGTTATACTTGCAAAAGAAAACCTTGACATCATTCTTCAGGACAGCAGGCCGCCGTTGGATGATGAGCAAGATGTTGCGAAGCGCGACATATTGAACTTCTGGGCCGGAGGACAGTAGCGTGACTAAAGACACAACAATCAGTCCTGATAACTCTGAAAACGGCCGCCATATTACTCAATGGTGGACCCATCTTCTTGCAGATGTGGTCGATGAGTTTCCGGTTCTCCATGTAATTCATGAGATACAGAAGAACTTTGATGGTAGTCAAAACGACAGCCGAGTTCGCATGTTGCAGTTGCACAATCACCCTTTCCGCCATCATTTCGGCGTCAGCATGCTGCTCCGGGACATAACGCAACAGAGAATCTAGTATGTATATCTGCCCCCACCTTGATCTCGGATTAGCGAACTTTGATACAGTATGAGCAGACTCACTCTGAGCTCTCACCCAACGCGGCAATTAGTTTGTTCGCTATGGTCAGATTCAGGCGGAAAATGACACCGTCCTGGCGATCTCCAATCTCTGAGAGAGCTGCTACAGCATTGGCGACGACTGTTGCATTGCTATCCAGCATCATATCTCTGAGCATTTCAACGAACCCTGCCCGCTCTGCTTTCCTGGGATCGGCAGCGTAGAGTTTCGCGACGCAGATTGCAGCGGTCTTGCGTACATAAGGATCGCGGTCTTTGATGCAATGTCGCAATTGTTCACTAAGTGCTTCCGTCACTACGGGGATGGGTATGTACGCCATTGTCCGTATGGCGAGTGCCCGGATAAGAGGATTGCGATCATTACAGTCCTGGGAGCGAGATATGGGCCAGGGTTTGACAAAACTATACATAGGTATACCTGTAGAAAGCTCGGAATAACAATCTGTATTTGTTCCGGTTTGGACCGACCGTAGCTGACCAGGAACAGGTAAACCACTGCAAACGATCAATCTTTCGGCGGAATTGAACATTAGGCATAGTTGAACTTACTCTTTTTGATCTCAAGAAGAGGAGTCCCAATACATTGGACAACGTCATGAAAGAGTGGCGACACTGATAAATGAGTGCGTTTGAAGAAGTATAGGTGCGCGCTCAACAATTCACGCACTGTCGTTGCCCATGGTTATGTTTGCAACGATCTTCTTGAGGACCGTCCTTCGTTTCTGGAATTTTTTATCCTTTGCTTCTGCAGCCTGGAGCTCAGCGCGGAATTCCTGGGTAAGAACAGTTCTATGGTGATCGCGGCACTCCAATTAACCTGATGCTACCTCAATCTTTCCGCGTTGGAAGAACTTGGCATCTTGTCCCGGTTGAGTGGCCATCTTCAAGTCGCGACAGACGGTTCGTTAAGGCGTCAAGATTAGTAGATGAGTATATTGTATGGTGAAACGGGGCAACGTATGCGGCGGTAAAGGTAGCTGTAAGTTTGAATGACTGACAGTGTGAAGTTACAAGGGTACAGTAATACATAATCACTTGCACAACTTTAGCAATTCGGATCAAGTGAGCCTACTACTTCACACTGAACACTATCCGACATCACCCATTCAAAACGAGCATGGCTGCTGCAAGAATGGTTTGGCTTATACCCGAGGCCTATTAATCTTCAAGTGGAGTTGCGACATTGCTTCCAAGAGCAAACACTCAGGTATTCCATCCGTGTTCCAGAAAGTAGGCGCTTATAGGTCTCTCGACCTGGAGACCACGGAAGACTTGGGAGCCAAATGACGATGAAGGGATACCGCTGTCGCAAAGGTCTAAGTTGGATTCCCAGAGGGACCACTGGTCTCACGGTAGGTGACGCTCAAGATTTCGCCATTCTTGCGATTAATATTACCACGTGTGTCCTATCAAAAGAATGGGAATAAGCAATCACAATCTCGCCTTTCTTCCTTCTGCTCTTACACGCATACATAGATGTTGACCGCACAGACATCTACTCGTCTCTCGCGGCAGGCAGCTCGACATGTCCGATTCGCGAGTTCAGCTGCCAAGGACAAGTTCAAGGTCGTTATCATTGGTGGAGGTAGGTCGCTTTCAGATAATCACTCATGGGATCATCTGAGACATCCAATAGGCGCCGGAGGCTTATCTGTCGCAAATCAAATCTACAACCGTTTTTTGGCAGCAGGCAAACGTTTGAACCATGGTGATATCGTGGTTCTCGATGAGGCTCAGTTCCATTATTACCAAGTAAGATGCGCGGGACTGGCTCTCGTTGTCTAAGCTCACCACTTTACTCTTCTCTTTCGGCTTAGCCGGGTTGGTAAGCCAATTTCCTTGCCTGCAGTGTCCTTCTCTCATTGTTTTTAGGACCCTTGTGGGCGCAGGACTCCGCTCCAAATATGACTTTAGGCGCCCCCTTGCTTCACTATTCCCGCCTCATATTGCACACATCGGAGAGAACGTAGCCACGTTCTCTCCCGCGACGTCGTCTGTAACAACTTCAGCAGGTCGCTCGATAACATATGAGGCTCTAGTCATCGCTGCCGGTTTAAAGACCAACTGGGATTCTATTTCAGGCTTGTCTCAGGCGCTTATCGATCCTGCTTCCGGCGTATCATCCATTTACTCGTTTGACACATGCGACAAAACTTGGGAAAACATTGATTCTTTGCAATATGGAAATGCGATATTCACGCAACCGGCAGGTGTTATCAAATGTGCTGGAGGTAACGAGACTTCCGAGGAATGATGTGTTCGTTACTAATGTAATTCTTAGCCCCCCAGAAAATAATGTGGATGGGTTGGGATCGATACAGAAAGTCTGGCAGGGGCAACGACATCAATGTCACATTCATGACAGGAATGCCAGCAATGTTCAGCGTAAAGAAGTATTCGGAAGCGCTGGACGCTCTACGTCTCAAGAGGGGAGTTCGCGGCGAATTCGGACACAATCTCGTCGCCGTCGATGTGTCAAACCGCAAGGCGACCTTCAGAAAGGCGGATGGTACGACCGTTGATCGTGAATATTCACTCTTACACGTGACACCGCCTATGGGACCCCTGGATTTCATCAGAAATTCACCAGTCGCTGACGCTGCAGGATGGGTAGAAGTCAATCCTGCGACACTTCAGCATGTAAAGCCCGAATTCAGCAATATCTTTGCTGTAGGGGATTGTTCTTCCCTGCCGACTAGCAAG